>PVHT021183631.1:16414644-16426051 GCA_004024745.2 Catagonus wagneri
CGAATTACCAACATTTATAGCAACATGGATGGACTTAGAAATTATCATGCAAAGTGAAACCAGTCAGACAATTAGACAGCAACACCCAATGCTACCACTTACATGTGGAAACTAAAAAGACACAATGAACCTTCTTACAGAACAGACAATGACTCACAGACTTTGGAAAACCTTGGTTTTTCAAATAAGACAATCTGGGTGGTGGGGGGATGCACTGGGGGTTTGGGATACAAAATCTGTAAAACTGACTTGTGATGATTTATGCACACCTATAATTGAAATAAAATCCATTAAGAGGAAAAAAAAAAAGAAAAAAAAGAACTAAAAAAAAAAACCACAAAATGTAGCATGAAGACAGGGTAACTGGAATAAATTATGGGAGATACACAGTGGCCCTTAGCTTGTAACAAGATGAAACTGCCAGGAAGGTATCACAAGGCCCTGTGCCCTGGTTGCAGCGATGGTCCAGATTAGACCCTCCCTGATCTCGCTCTCCAGAAGGAAACCTTTTGTCTCCTGTTCCCTCTGTCCTGTGGTCCCACTTTCCAGAAGGCTCTTTTTCCTCCATTGTTCTGTTTGTCTCTGCCTGAGGTAGGTGTTTGTGAGCACGCCCCCTTTGGGTGACCTACAGCTTTTGTAGCTCCCATCCTGACATTGTAAGTCTGGGCGTCCACAGTGACTACACCCAAATTCTATCCTATACTTTATTCCGGAGGCTAATTTGTGTCTTCATTTTCTCATACCTATGAATCTCTCTCTCCAATTAATATAGGTGGCTGGAGACTACTGGAAATAATTGGTAGGAAGAACACACATTTAATCTGAATTTTTTTCAGGGCAAAAATCAGAAGTCCTTGAGCGCTTCTGTCACAGCCCACCCCCCGTTTTTTCAATTGCTTATCCTCCTGTTTGGGATCTAGAAGCAATTAACTATTCCAATTCTTGGAGACTTTAAATTTATAGACCCTCTCCAGCCCCTTTACCCCTGCTTATAAACTGACCGATTCTTTCCTGGTTCAGCATTTTCTTATAATACCTTGCTATAAGAGAAAAGTAAAGTAAAAAACACAGTATCATGCAGATGTTTTCCAACTCTGTACCTAAGAGCAGAGAGTAGCTGATAAATAACCTTTCTTGTAGGTGTCAGTGTCCCAAGTACTTTCCTGCTGCCAGACATGCCTGTCCACCTTTCCAGCCTCCAGAGCAAGTGTCCTCACTGTCTATTGCTGGACCACCAAGTCGGCGACACTATTTCTGTTCCTATGGCTGCAGCCTTCTACCGAAAGGCATTCATTTCTGTTTGTCAGGTAACCCTGGCTGCTAGAGTAGATAGTCTCCAAATCTATGTGGCTCAATAAATAAAGTTAATTTACCACACACAGTTTGCAACAGAAGTTTATGATCAACTTTTCACTCTCCTTCAGTTGGTGATTCTAAGATTCCATTATATTTCACACATTGTTTTCAAGAAAAGAATATGGAGAACCATGCATGGCATGTTTTCATAAGTTCGGTCTAGAAGTAATGTATTAGTCAGGTCAGGCTAATAGATGGGTGCCCTAAACAACGGTAATGTGTTTTCCCAGCGTTCTGGAGGCTGGAAGCCTGAAATCTGGGTGCCAACCTGGTTGGATTCTGGTGAGAGACCTCTTCCTGGCTTGCAGATTACTTCATTCTTTTGTGTCTTCATTTGGTGAGCAGGAGGATAGACAGAGACAGAGATACAGGGAGAAACACAGACACACGGACACACACACACACACAGACACACACACACACACAGATTTTTCTCTTCTTATAAAGCCAGAATTGAATTGGATTAGAGCCCAATGATCTTAATCTTATAATGTTCAACTTTAATTACCTTGGAAAGACTGTCTCGAGGTATAATCACATCAGGAGTTAGGGCTTCAGCATATGATTTTTGGGAGGACATAATTCAGTTCATAGTAAGTGGTAAACATCAAGATTCCTTCTGTTCCAGAAAAATTATCTCTACAATAAAGTTATGGATTTTATAGCTAACTTCAGTAAGCTCCTGTGAGAATTTATTTCGTCACAAATAATGTTAAGTAAACCTACCTCCACTAGAAGAGATCAGTGCTACAGCATTAAGGGGGAGAGTTACACCTTGTTTGTCAACATGTGGCTTTGGACTCTCATGTATAATGTTTAAATTCTCTGAGCTTCAGTTAAATCACCTAAAAAAAGAAAATGACTTAAGCTACTGCTAGGTGATCACATAGAGTGTTCATACTTTTTCATTCTTGCTCTTCTATCTTTTAATACTATGTTGTAAAATAATGATTGAAATATTATCTTTAATAAATATACTTTTCAATATATTTGTCTTGTTTCAATTTCCCCCACAACAGATACTGAGGGAAAAATTTAGGAGCAAGGATTTGGGTGAGAGTTGAGATTAGGATAATAAAACACCTTCTTTTCAGGTAAAGAAACCAGTTAAAGCAAACAGAATTCTAATTACGTACAACACCGAGGCAGAACACTACATAGACAATTCTGAATAGTGTATCACTAGAGAAATAATTGTACAATATTTATTGCTGATGGGTTGGGCTCAAAGGTTCTTAAGGTGGGGCACAAGTCTTTGCGTTGGTTGATTTCTTAAGATAGCTTGGTGCAAGCCACGAAAGGATCTGAGCAAAGAAGAATGTGTATACAAGTCACAAGGCACTCTGTGGTTTCATTGCGAAACTGATAAGGGTGATTTTTAAGTTCCCAGTCTTACATTATCAATGGGAGTCGTTCTGGTTCTCACAGGGAAGGGAGGAAAACCAGTAAGAGGTGAATTGGTGAATTTATGCATAGGTTACCTGCTTAGTGGCTGTGAGGGTGCTGGAGCAAGAAAACTAGGGTATTTATCCTCCCATCTTTCATTGGTTAAGGATTATTTCTGGAGTGATAGCTCCCTAGCAGTTCTAACTGCCCTTTGCACTATCTCTGCAGGCTGGAAAGGCCAGAGAACATTGTCAGGCCAGAGACTCAGTAAACTAGGGACGTCTGCGAACTCTGTAGGCCATGCCCAGGTTAGACTGAGGAGTCACGAGAGAGGAGAGGGCACCTAGAGCATTTGCTAATAGTATTTAAAGACAATGTTAACAACAACGAAAACAATTTAGTTTTACATTTCATTATAGACCTAAATGTTGCGTTTCCTCTTAGATTGCATAATTCTGAAAAACAAAGTGTACTGACTTAGGGTGAGTAAGAAATTATTTTGGAGTAAACACATAAAAATGTGGAATTTCAGTGCTACGTAAATTAACCCCTGGTCGCTGTTAAATGATTTATCACAAACACAACAGGATGGAACTATTCTTCAATAACGTTAGTCATGGTAAGTTAACATCGAAGTTTTAAATGATAGTATCTTTTATCATAAAACTTCCGAAGAAGCATTAAATACTCCAAAATACAATTCCAGGCTGTACTCTAATGCTTAGCCGAATTAAGAGGATTTAAATTGAAATGCATACTAAACATTAGTTCACTATGCTTGCTAAATATGTTTGGAGCTTGGTCCACATTAAAAAAAATGATTCACCAGATTGATTATCCAGTAGAGCGTTCCATGTTTTGAATTTGCTTATTGCATTTCCATGATATAGTACAGCACAAACCAAAGAAAAGCCTAGAAATAATGATTAATCTGGTAGCAGTAAACAACTCAGTTTATAGCACTGAAATTATAATCATGAGAAGCCATTTAAAATTAAAACAAACCTGGGATTTTCTTAGAAAAATAAGTCACTTCAGGTCTGGATCATAAAATCTGTAAGTGACCTGAAGGCATCGTCTATTACCAAATTTCAAGGAACTAATACTACTGGAGTCAGGTCCACACGACTCAGGCAACAGTATAAAGAGGCTCCCACTCGTCAAAGATGGAATCATATGAGAATCAGTACAGAAAAAAATGCAATAGATTTAAATACATCAACTGTGTTTAAATTCTATGAACTCAAAATGATACCCACCCCACTCACAAAATCTAATGGAGCCCTTTGGCCCTTTGGAAGATGCTATGGAACCAACTCTTTCTTTTGAAACAGATAGTTAAAAGGAAAAAAAAAATCAGGCATATATCCTGTCTTTTCTTTACAAGAAACACACTAGTAACCAGTTAGTAAATGTGAGAAAGTCTCTAGTTATAAAAACACTTCATAAATAGGAAAAATAAATAGCCCTATTTATAATCTTTTGCTTTGAAGATCAGTGGCTCTTATATCCGCAAAGATAGACAACCAGACATTATGTGCCATTTGATGAAAGATACACTACCATCTAAGAAATAGTCTTGCCAAAAAAAATCAAACCTCCAAATGAGTACACCTCTGGATCCAACACACAATGAACAGAAAATCCCAAGGAGAGAGGGATATTTGGGATGCAAAATATGTCATTGCTTTGTTACTAAGACTCATCATTTTATTTGACCGTTTTCACTTTTTCTTCATGTCTTTAGTGAGCACTACCAATGGCTTTCTCTTCAGAAATGTGTGCAACAAAAATAATGCTTGGTTTTCCTACGTTATCCAGGTGACCACATAAACTGCAGTTGCCAGGGAACAGCAGTACCTCTTTGAGGTGTGGTTGTAACGTACCCAGCAGGGCTTCTTCATTAACTGCATTCCTCACCAGTTTTTCAAAATGCTTGAATCAAATTTATGCCATAGCTCAATTATAAATTACTATAGGTCGTAGACCTCTGAGGTCCTATTTTATTAGCAGAAACTGTGAATGTTAAGTCAACAAATTTAATTGGTCTGATTTAATATCTGCAGCGTTATTAGGCAAAAGAAGAATAATATCATGTGTGAGTGTTAATGGTTTTTTTTCCCCTCCATCCTACAGACAAAATCTGAATGAATTCAACACTCAGTGTAGATTCTTGTTAATAAATCTCATGGCTACAGAAGAAAAAAAAAAAGAGAACAGAGTTTTAAAAATAGCCTATACATAGAGGCATATTTTTGTATTAAATCACAATTTTGAATTAAGTAGGCTTTTCTCCCACACTTTCTTGTTCCCTGCTCTGTTTAAACTCAAGTAAACGTCCTCTTTGGAGTCTCTTTTAAGAAGACCAAAACAAACAAACAGAAAACACTAAAAACAAAAAAGACAAAAAACCCTGTGATATTTTTTGGTCTGTATTTTAAAGTTCTCAAAGCTGAGAAATTATCCTTGAAGAAAAACTTGTGATTCGCAAGTCAGTATTTTACACTCAAAATTGTAAGTTTTAAAGGGATCAAGCCATAAAAGTTTAAACAGAAATAACAGCTGGAAATATTTTTAAAAACCACTCAATTTTCTTTCTTACCTTTTCCTATCCTCAACTTAAGAAAATGATGGATAATTTTCTCCCTGAGTCAATAGATTGTACAAAATTCTGTCCACAGAAATTGAGTGTATA
The DNA here is from genome assembly GCA_004024745.2 of Catagonus wagneri. Lineage (NCBI taxonomy): Eukaryota > Metazoa > Chordata > Mammalia > Artiodactyla > Tayassuidae > Catagonus > Catagonus wagneri. The sequence continues at coordinate 16,420,082 of PVHT021183631.1, forward strand.
TTTTAATCTATCAACAGTGAGTTATTTCTATAAATGTCAAAGACAAGTCTACTTCACTTTGTAGAACAATCATGATCCTATAAAGCTTCAAGTAAAACAATCCTTTTTTATAAAAAAGTATTATGCAAGCAGTTATTTAAAAACACATTAAAGTTTGATTTTTCATGTTAAAAGGGTAAGAGTAAAATGTAAAAAATATATTAGTACATTTTAATAATACATTAATAATAATAAATATCACTAATTAACTTAAATTTAGTGGCAAAGAGCTAAAGACAAAAAAGAAAGGCCAGAAGAATTTTGTTAATGATGACCAAAACTAGAATATTTTTTCCTAGTGTGAAACACAAAACTGACAGAGACAAACACACATATTCACACACACACACACACAAACACACACACACACACGCACAGCCAAACTGAAGATGTACAAAATTGAGGTGTCACAAGGAAAGGGAAAATGCGAACACTGAGATTTCAGGAAAGATGGAAATCAGGGAAGTTCTAGGTGCATTCACAGAAATAGTTTGTGGACATTTTCTTTAGGGTCTTGTCATTCTTTCTGTTCCTGTGCACACATTCTCATAAATGAGAGACAATCTAATTGACCACTGAGTAAGCAAAGTTTTCATCCTCAGTCAAGTGTTGAATCGAAAAACTACCCAGTATTCCTGAGCAGCGAAAAAGCCGGTTCTCCCTCTCATGTTTCTCCTTTACTAATCGCACTGAACACTTCACTTCTGGCACCCCGGTCACAAAATATGTGAGATTTCGCCCCACACCAAGCAATTCTCCGTGACAACAGCTGGCTGTCCAACAATTTAACTCAATCCTGACACTCTCTACCTGGAGATAGTGTCAAACACCACAGGTGAAGCATTCAGTTTCACAAGACTGCACCTCCCTTTCAGATGTTAATCTTAAGTAGCAGGTCCCCAGGTTATCCACAATTTCTGTCTGGTTTGGCTGTAAGTCGGAGGTTTCCATGACACTTCAGGTTCAATTAATTTGCTAGAGCGGCTTGCAGAACTCAGAAACACACTTACATTTATCAGCTTATTAAAAGGTATCTTAAAGGATACAGATCAACAGTCAGATGAAGTGACACACAGGGCAAGGTGTAAGGGGGTCCCAAGTACAGCAGCTTCTGTCATAAGGAGTTGGGTGCATCACCTTCCCCAGGTGGCTGTGTTTGCACCGCAGCTCTTGGAGGTGCTCCATACTTCCTACTACTGGGATTTTCATGGAGGCTTTGTCATGTAAGCACAATCAGTTAATTAGTAATTCCATTGCCAGCTCATCCACCCTCTCTAGATAAGTGGGGGCGAAGAATAAAAATTCCAAGCTTCTAGTCATGGTTTGGTCTTTCTAGGACTAGCCCCCTTCCAGGAACCCACCCAGAGTCACCTCATTAGAACAAAAGATACTCCTAGTTTTCTTAGTATTTAAGATTTTGCAAGTGTTTTAAGGGCTCTATGCCAGGGACAGGGGGCAGAAACCACTGCATTATATATTTTCCATTAAGTCACAAGGGTCTGTCCTTAGGCTAATCAGTTATGGCTAAAGGTGTAGAGGCTCATAGTATAGATAGGTATCACCCATGAGAACATATATAATATATTATCCCAGAGCACTATACATTCATTTTGGAGATGATGGTAGTTTGAAAAGAATTATGATTTGATCAAGTATATTTCAAAAATTCTCATTAGCAAGACGTTATATATTTTACCTGTAATTTTCATTTTACTTTATATTCTTAAAAATACGCTTCATTTTCCACCTTCATATTACTTCTTCACAAAATGAAGTCCTCAGTTATTGGGCTAGAGTCTTGTTTTTATATGTTCATACCTCAGAGAGCGCCAGATGACCGTTGCCTTGGTATATATCCCTTTCATGAGTGAGAAATATTTTTTTTTCCGGCTAGGGGTCGAATTGGAGCTGCAGCTGCCAGCCTACCTCACAGCCATGACAACACTGTATCTGGTCTACCTCTGTGACCTATGCTGCAGTTTGTGGCAATGCTGTGTCCTTGATCCACTGAGCAAGGCCAGGGCTCGAACCTGCATCTTCCTGGAGACTATTTCTGGTTCCTAACCCATTTTGAACCACAATGGGAATTCCTAACAGTATTTTTATTAATGAAGAAAATTAGACATTAAAAAAATAACGTTTAAGATCTACTGTGACATAGTATATGATAAATATACAATTATAATTGCTCTTTTTACAATAACTTACCTCCCCTTCAGAATATCAGCCCATGTTTGCACTGTCCCAACCAACGGATTTTGACATAACAATGATAATAGGTGACCTCTTCTAATGCTGGGTTATTAAAAAGATACAGTTTCCAGGGTCTTTCTCCTTCTTGTGACACTTTCCTTGGACACCAGCCACCACGTTGTGAGGATGCCCAGGGCATGTAGACAGGATATGCATGAGTAATCTATCAAACCTCTCTAGCTAAAGTCTCAGACTACAGACATCTTCTATAAGTCAATGAGCCTTTGGAATCCAGCGTTTGAGTCCCCCAGCTGAACCCCTAGAATGTATAGATAACCCTCTCCACTATGTCCTGTCTGAATTTCTGACACGTATTGCCTGAATTTCTGCCTTTCCAGTGTCACAAATATACATGCATCTCTTTAGCATCCTAATGTCTCTAGTTTCCACCATCACTAAATAATCAGTAGAAATCCAAGATTAGACCTGCAAAATCTTCCCACAGTCTTTTGAATTCACTCAGAGATTTGAATGCATTCAGAGCATTTTGATGCCTTTTAGTAAAATTTTCACAGATATTTGGTTTTAATATATTCTTCCTAATAGTTATTTTAACATGATGGTAATATACTTAATGAATGAGTGCATAAAATCATTACGTTAACTAATTTAAATTTCCTTTTAAGAATCTCTCAAATGTGGCTGTCAAATTTGTTGTTAAACCAGTGGGAAAAAATATGAAGTATCAATCGAAACTTCTATGCCATCATTTGAAAGATCACTACTCTTTATTCACATTTTTAAGGATATTTCAGTGTTTTTATGATATCTTGTAGCTGCTGATAGTAAAAATGGAGATAACTGTAGCACAAGAAGACGGTTTTAAGTCTTTTTGAATACTTGACTACTGAGTATAATTTTATTAAAATCTTAAAAAGTGTAAAATTCAAATGGAATGAAGGACTTAGTGAATAGAAATTACTAGATAAAATGTATACTTTTATCTCTAAAAATAAGCTTTCTTATTTTTATTTCTAAAAAATAAGCTCTAATTCTTCAAGTTTTTCAATATTTGCCAGAAGAACGCTGTGATACTTTCGCTTTATTTCTGATACTATAAACTTAAAAGTAAACATTCAAAAATATTATCTAATTATTGTAAGAAGTTTTGCATCACTCTGCATTCCATGTATGTTGTTGAGCTGATTGCCATAAAAAAGTTTATAGTACTTCTGTTGCTATTATTTTAATGTATGTAGAATTTGTTGTGATAGCTTCTGTTCCTGAATTGGTATCTCTCTCTCTCTCTCATATTCACACAAGCTTTATACTGTTTTATTGGGGTTTAATAAACTTTCACAAATCTGAATTTTATTTTTCCTCAATTACTTGTACCTTTTGGATATTTCATCGATTTTTCATTATGGAACTCATTTTCCTACTTCTTTGTATATCTAGGTATTTTTTATTTTGTCCTGCGTACTGTGGGTAATATATGTATTTTAGGGGGTTTAGATTATGCTTATACTCTTTAAAAGTTGATAAGTAAATTATTGGGGGGGCAGTTGCTTTTGATCCTTCACTCCTTGTTAGGAGTGCTCTGGTCTCAGTTGTGTCCTTAGTTCCAGGGTGTGCCTCTTATTCTAGAGAATGTTTCTTACTTCAAATACAGGGCCTTTCATATTTGTCAACTGAATCCATTCTGGCTGGATGAGAATCCCCATGCATCTCAGGGCCATGTAACCTCTACTATCCCTTATCCATGAACCTACACTTTGCGACTTTGTAGACTCTCAAGCTGCACATGAAGAGTGAAGTCTTTGGCCACAGAACTACGTTGAACATCCATGCAGATTTCCAGGTCCACTCCTCTGTGTAGCTCTTCGTTATTATGTCCTGGTCCCCAAAACAGCATTGAAATAGGCTGAAATTCCAGTCGCTGCCTCTTCAGCCCAGTGAGATCTTTCTACTCAAGCTCTACCTCTCTGTACCAAAATAAGAAAGTTCCCCATTCAGGCAGTCTGGAAGAAGGTGGAAATCATCTTCTGTGTTTCTTTTCTTGAGAAGATAACAGTCCTGCTCTGTCTTTGTTCAATGCGTTAGAAAAGCCACCGGACATATGTTTTATGTATCAGGCTGGGGTAGTGAGTTTTGTTGTTTGCGATAGTAAGAGGGCAAGTCCAGTATTAGTGACTCAGTTATAGCCAGATGAAAGTTTCAGTAAGAATTTTTTTTTTCCTTTTTAAGGTCGCACCAGCAGTAGGCTAGGGGTCAAATTAGAGCTGCAGCCACAGCCACAGCAATGCAGGATCCAAGCCATGTCTGTGATGTACACCACTGCTCACAGAGTGAGGCCAGGGATTGGACCTGCATCCTCGTGAATACTAGTCGGGTTCATTACCACTGAGCCACAAGAGGAACTCCTCAGGGAAACCACTTTTAAGAGAGTTTTCCCTGAAATTTCACCCATGCTTGTGCTCAGGTATCACTGACAACTTCTATCTGCAAAGGAAGCATGGAGATCAGTACTTTAGTTGACTAGGTAATAATCTATATGGGAAAGAATCTGAAAAGGAATAGATAGATGCATATGTAGAACTAATTTACTTTGCTGTCCACCTGAAACTAACACAAACTTATGAGTCAACTATTTTCCAATAAAAATTTATTTAAAAAATTTAAAAAGATAAAGAAATGAAAGGGAAAAAAAACAATATTTTAGTTGGGCTCCTTGGCTCCTCAAACAATATGAAAGTCTGTTTCTAAAAATGAAGGAGGCAAGTTCCCTGGTGGCTCAGCTGGTTAAGAATTTGGCATTGTTACTGCTGTGGCTTAGGTCGCTGCTGTGGCATGGGTTCAGTCCTTGACCCAGGAACTTCTGCCTGCCACAAGTAAGGCCAAAAAAAAATGATGATGATGAGGGAGGAACCGGATGTAGGTTAGTAAACTAGCTGTCTCTGATGTAAAAGATTTACTGCCCTTACGCTGTTTTTATGGATAATTATAAAGGACAACGATGAGAATTATACTGATCATGCTCAGTATGTTATAAAGCAGACAAGTTCACTGAGAATAAACAGAACTCTGCGGAGTAAAGAATCTTTGTCTAAATCAGTTTTTTTCCCTAAATTCCTAACACAAAACCTTGCATGTGCCTTAAAAATTATTTTTTATTAATTTGATCCAAACACTAACAGTATCCTCAAGTTAAATGTAAAATAATAATGACACAAAGACACAAACAAACAAAAAATAAATTTAAAAAAATTTCCTTTTTCAACAGCATCAAATGTAAGCCTGAGTAAAAAAAAAACAAAAAATCGTTGTTGAAACAAGGCCAGTTGACCCAGAGACATTTTGCAGTTCATAGACTATAATGAAGTAATAGACGCTCTGGGGGAGTCTCAAATCCTTGTGCCAAGCTTCCCCCTACTCTCACCAGAGGAAGAAGAGCTGGTCAATGCGCTTTTCAGGGGAAGGAAAACACTACTGAGTCTGACCAACCATATGTCTTCTTCCAGTATGTTTAAATGTGTTTCAGCCCAATGTTTTTGCCTTTAATAAGGAGTAAGAAAATAATATTTCTGAGAAGTCATTCTTATAGCAGGAACTTCTCTAGTGTTCTGCAGGCAGTGGATTACTGCCTGCTCCTAGTGATTGGACTTTCTTAATAATTTTGTAAAAATCAAGTGTCTCATTGCTACCTACAGTGAACCATCGAAAAATTATATAAAATTC
>PVHT021183631.1:16429311-16467435 GCA_004024745.2 Catagonus wagneri
GAATTTTATATAATTTTTCGATGGTTCACTGTAGGTAGCAATGAGACACTTGATTTTTACAAAATTATTAAGAAAGTCCAATCACTAGGAGCAGGCAGTAATCCACTGCCTGCAGAACACTAGAGAAGTTCCTGCTATAAGAATGACTTCTCAGAAATATTATTTTCTTACTCCTTATTAAAGGCAAAAACATTGGGCTTAGGGCCAGAAAATCTGGCTTTCTGCTGACCATATCTGTTATTATGGGCAAATAATTTAAGAAGTTTGAGGATCAATTTTATCAAATAAAATACAAGCTATTGTCACTTCATACGGTTGATGTAAAAATCATATGAGGTAATATATAGCATGCAAAGTCATTTACACAAAAGAAAAATAGTTTTGATTGATTGGGTGCATGTTTTGGTGGCAAGCTCTGAGTTTTTCAAATTATGTACATGTAATTTTAGCTTCACAATAATTTTTCCCAGAATACAAGGAAAAGACTACATCTAATGTAGTTGGATTTATACTGCCTTAGATGTTTTAGTAATTTGTTCTTGCAAAGAAATTTGGCATTAATATCTCTCCAATAAGAATGTTAATACATTTTGACTATCCACTCTGGGGGAAAAATCTATGATATCATAATGAACTATAATTGTAAGTAATCCCTTTGAATATTCTCAGAAAACTGCCTGTAATTACATGAAAGAGCATAAAGTGTCTTGGGGCCTTTTACCAGCTGTTTCCTGTCATCATGTCAGTCCCTGGAATTAGAAAATTTTAGATTCAAATGGATTTGATCAGACAAGGATAGAGTGAAACAAATGGAGACTTTGATAGACTTTTCCAGTGGCGACATGATGAATTTCGTTCTTGCTGCAAGAGCTCACCCAATTATATTCCAGACAAGCTGTGACAGGTGGACTCAACTCACTGTGCTACAACCTGATGACATATTTGAAAGCATAATGTCTTCTCAAAATTGATTTTAACATAAATATGAATTAGGAAAAACATAGTATTCTTCCACGTGTAATGAAAAATACATAGGTAAGTTCAACTTCTGACTTTGCAGGTTGAGGCAGAACCTTAACTAAGTAATGTAAATTCCTCCATGTTTTAAAAACAAAATGAGAACAGCTCAGCCAGACAGTATAAGACAAAGAACTGGCCAACATATATAACCACAAAGACCTCTCATCACCATTCTCCACCCACCTCACCCTTATGACTTTGCACACTCTTCCAAATGACTGGAGTTACTAAAATGAGTGTGTAGATCAAGTTTTATTTTAACCCTTGAATCACCTTGGGCTAACATTTCAGCACCACTTCTTGGATGAGCTTCCAGTGGAGACAACACCTAATACCATATATCTCCTGGTATTAGTTCTGTTGAAAGTTAAATTGGGCATTGCAAAGAATTAGGGAGATGTGAATTCAGTTTTTTAAATTGACTTTTAAGAAATTATTCCAATTTCTTAGTTCTATTTAGTTGCTCTGTGACCATATCTATTTTCAGTTCAATTGAAAATGAATCAAATAAGGATTAAGATTAAAAATAAAGAACAGGATTTCCCGTTGTTGCTCAGTGGTTAATGAATCCAACTACGAACCATGAGGTTGCAGGTTCGATCTCTGGCCTTGCTCAGTGGGTTAAGGATCCAGCGTTGCTGTGAGTTGTGGTGTAGGTTGCAGACGCGGCTCGGATCCCACGTTGCTGTGGCTGTGGCGAAGGCCGGCGGCTACAGCTCCTGTTAGACATCTAGCCTGGGAACCTCCATATGCTGCGGGTGTGGCCCTAGATAAGGCAAAAAGACAAAAAAAAAATTAATTTATGCTACAATTGTCATGTTCACTTCATATACATTATTGAAACATTTAAAAGAATCTAAGAATCACCATATTTACAAAGTAATCACGTTTAGATTGTTTCAAAATAAGTGTTAATATTTGGTATGTTTATAAATAAAATACAAGAAATTTTAAATGATGAAATTTTAGAAAACTGTCTTTGTAAATTTTAGCTTCATTTATTCTTATATATTAATTTGAAAAACAATATAAGTCCCTGAAAAATCTTTTCTAAATCCAAAAGAATTTTTGAGAATAATATCATAAAAACTCACATTACTAAATCCCTGAATTTTGGAGTGATTGTGTCCATTCATTCATTTATTTAACAAATATTCATTCAGTAGTGTGCTAGTTGTACAATGTTAAAGAAAGAGAGATCAAACCATGATGTTAGGTATTCGTTTGGAAAGTTAACAGCTATCATGACTTGGCTTATAAATAAAACTGTTCCCTGATTTCTGGGGACATCTTTATCTTCTATCAAACAGAATGGAACCCCAAATCCTAATTTATGCCTAGTGTTATGGCATAATTATTAATAGTTCTATTTTTACAATCAAACTTTGGATGGTAAAGCATGTGGCTTTACCTTTTTTGTAGTGACTTAAGCCTCTAACCTAGCAAAGCCATAATAGTGCACCCATACTGTAAAATCTAGCATAGCCCTGCCCACCAGAAATAATGTGAACCATAAATATAATTTAAAATTTTCTAGTACCCACATTTGAAAGAGCTAGAAGAAGTAGGCAAGTTGTAATTGCATGCTTTATTGAACTCAGTATATCTAAAGTACTATCTGTTAAACACGTGGTACTAAACTCATTTCAGGTACTCAATATGCACTTGTGGTTAGTGGCTACCATATTGTAAAGCACAGATCTGAGCATGCATTGCCTTCTATGTCAGAGCTTACAGTGCACAAAATCCTTTTTTTTTCCAGTGAGTAGAACCATAAATTTTCCCATATCAGTCTCCTTCAACAGGTAGAAAACCTGTTCCACTGGTTTCCTGTGGCTAAAGGAGTTCAATGTGTTTCCATTTTGAGGTTCTCCACGGTATCCTACTGCACAAACCAGTTCCTAACGAGTGTTGTTCTTTGCAAGACAGGTTTCCATCTTGTTCAACAGGAAATATAAATTTGGCTTTCAAGGGAGATGAGACTGTGTGGGGCCGCTAAGCTAGCTGATAGAGGTTCACAAACCAAGAGCAAAGGTTGGTCGTGGATTTTCTCACTGTGTTGACTTCCTCACAGAACAATGAGTCATTATGACACTGTGTAGAAATCAGTCCATCAGTATCAGTTGCATACCATTATGTGTAACTTTGTTTCTGTTCACACATCTATCTCTAGTCCCTGGGAATGTTGCTAAACAAACTGTGGCAGAATCATTCACCATAATAGGAGCTACAGTCTTCAAAGTAGGTTCAGAAGGGGAGAATCAGGTTAACCTAACTCAGTATCTCTCTTAATATCCTGACCTGAATGTATGTGACCCTGGGGAGTAAGAAGCACAATCCCAGAACCCCTGACTTGTCTGCCTCCTAAACAACTATGAAGGACTATCTAATATCTGGGAGTGCAAACTGTATGCATGAAATACTCCTATCCTGCAATCTAAGCATCTGGGATTTAACCCCCAGAAGGCACATTTGCAATTTTTACTTTAAAAGAGGCAACATCGTAGAGTCATTGCTCTTTAAGTTACTCCACAGAAGAAAACTTAATGGCAGAAATCTTTGAATATAGCTCAGATGAAACCAAATATATTTAAAGTCTCCTCTTGTATCTTAGGAATGTTGAGTAAATTTGCAGGCTATGTATGTGTTGGTTTTAACATACAAATAGCATATTTCCTCAAAATATTTGAGGAAGGTAAAGATTTATGCCTGAAATTTCCTTCAGGACAAAGAACACCCAGATATTTTGTGGTCTGCTATTGTTCCTCTCTACCCTATCTCCTATAGGCACACATTACTTTGTTCAAAAAATGGTTATGGGGGACCTGCTGTATAGCACAGAGAACTCTACCCAATATTCTGTGATAAACTATGTAGGAAAAGAATCTGAAAGAGCATGGATTTGTGTATATTGTATAACAGACAGTATCACTTTATTGTATAGCAGACATTATCACAGTACTGTAAATCAACTATACTTCAATAAACTTTTAAAAATAAAATAAAAAATAAAGAAAATATTCCCTTAAAAATATGTTATGGAGCTCTTATCATATGTCAAATATGCCAGGCCCTGTGCCACTTACTGGGAAAACAGTGTTTATAAGAAACATTGCTGGTGTAATTCTTGGTAAAGTTTGCACACAAGTTTATCTATAGAACTGCTGGTTCGATAAGATCCATTAAAAAGATATGCTATAAATGCTGACTGAGTCAATGAGAAAGACGGTGAAAAAAGTACTAGTTACTGTATAGAAGGAGCGTAAAGATTTGTGATTTTTTAACTACTCTTTCTGGAATGTCTTCCTGATATTGGGATAGAAAGGGAGGCGTTAACGTCTCCCTCCACTCTTTGAAGTGGTGACTTCCGTCGGTGACAATCAGTGTGGCTGTAGTGATACCCACAGAAGTTCACCCAAGGTAAATCCAGACCCTCCCAATTCAGGAAGATCTGGAAACTGACCAATATTCAGGGAGTAGCTCTCATGTTTACTGAGAACATCAACACCGAACAGCAATAGCAAGAAAGACATTTTTGAGTGGCTTTTGTCTGTCCTTGGGGAGCTCAATGTGCCAGCAGTTTAACACCAGAAAATAAGATGAGTGCAATATAAGGAAATATTCAGGAGATTAGGATGAAAAAATTCTGGGACTAGTACATGCCTGGATGTCTGTAGTGAAAAGTGAGAAAGGCGGTGCCATGTCAAGGGTTTTCAGGATGGATATCTTAGAAGTTCTGCAGCTGAGCCACTGCTCTTAAACATAATCATCCTTTTGCATATTGGGACTCTGAGTAAGATTTCATTTGCAAAAACAAATATTTCTAGAGCATAAAAAATTGAAATCCGCAAGCCTAGATGATTTCTTAGTTTTTATCATATTCTAGAAGTCTGCATTTCTAATGAGGAAAGAAGAAGCAGAATCTTTTGACGAATTTTCTGTTGAATTCATATTTACATGAAAAATATGGTATTTTTCTTAATGTGTAATTAATGAGAGGAAATTATAGCCACTCATTAGTCTAATTTAAATCATTGCATGAAATATTTCAAGGGAATAAAAATACCCATTAGCACAGCCTTAAATGTTGAAAGCCGTTAGCTCTGTAAAGATAGGTATTCATTAAGCAAACATTTAGCCTGTCTGAGCTGGAGTCCCTCCAGGATGAGGTGTGACTCTCTCCTTAAGTCAAACTTAATTATTTAATGGGGCAATTAAAAATAGTGGATGTTTTAGATTATGATTTATGAGTTACAACATTACATTACTATATGGCTGTGTATCTTTCAAGGCTTCTTTTTGTCCATAAAAGGTGATGAGATTTTCTCATAATTTCTCTAGTCAAAGCTGCTGAAGAAAACTGAACTCCACCTTCAGAAAATGAAGTCATTTCTTTTGAATCATATTAAATTTTCATCTGTTTAGTTGGTCATTTTTATCTTTGGGCAGCAAAAATCAAATTTAAAAAATCAATTAAACTATGGAAAATAAATGAGCTATATATATTTTTCTGAGATGACAAGGTGAATGAAAAATTTAATTCAAAGTTAAACTGAACACCAAATGCTAATAAAAATTCAAAACATGTTTTTATAAGACTAATCATTTATAAGACTTAAACACATGATAAAATATTGATTGACATAAATATTATAAATATTGGAACTTATTTTTTTACACAAAAGGGAAAACAAGCAAATATGTATCTGATAAACAATGGGAAGATGGAGGAAGAACTGATACTTTTCTTCAATTTTTACCTGTTTTGCCCTGTCTCTAGCTGGTACTTTGAATTCTTAGCTATGCTTCCGTAATAAAATGTAGGTTGCTGTTTTGGGTTGGATACGTGGCTAGTTGATATATTTCACCAGACTGAGAGGAACAACAACTGTTTCGGATAATCAAATTAATATGACTTGGATTTCCCCATCTCAGTGCAAGTCTTGGTTTTCTACCAGGAATAACTTTAACGTGTAGCCAAAACAAAATCAAAACTGCAATGAGGTACCACCTCACACTTGTCAGAACGGCCATAATTAATATGTCTATAAATACTAAGTGCTGGAGAGGGTGTGGGAAAAAGGGAGCCCTCTTAAATTGTAGTGGGAATGTAAATTGGTACAGCCATTATAGAAAACTTTATGGAGGTTCCTTGAAAAACTAAAAATAGAGCTACTATATGACCCAGCAATCCCACTTCTGGGCATATACCCAGAAGAGGTGAAAACCCTAACTGAAAAGATATATGCCCCTCAACGTTCACAGCAACACTACTTACAATAGCCAAGACATGAAAACAACCTAAATGTTCACTGACATAAGAATGGATAAAGAAGACGTGAGATACACACACAAAGACACACACACACACACACACACACACACACACACACACACACACAAAATGGACTATTACTCAGCCATAAAAAAGAATGAAATAATGTCATTTGCAACAACATGAATGAACCTACAGATTATCATACTAAGTGAAGTAAAACAGAGAAGGACAAATATCATATGATATCACTTACATGTGGAATCTAAAAAAATAGCTCACAGACACAGAAAATAAACTTATGGTTATCAAAGGGGAAAGGTTAGAGAGGGATAAATTAAGAGTTTGGGATTAGCAGATATACACTGCTATATCTAAAACAGATAAAAAACAAGGACCTACTGTATAGCACAAGAAACTATATTCAATATCTTGTAATGACTTTCGATGAAAAAAGAATCTGAAAATAACATATATATATGCATATATATATATAACTGAATTACTTTGTTTTGTACCTGAAACATTATAAATCAACTATACTTTGATTAAAAATAATCAAAAATGTAGACAAAGCAAATAAGGCTTCCATGCGTGCTAAGTCTTTTGCCTGTATAAATTAAAGTAATCCTCACAAAGTTATGAGGTGGCTTTAATGTACCATTTTACAAGTAGTACATTTGAAGCCTAGAGTAATTGCCCAAGGGTCTCCCAGACAGTACATGGGAAAGAAAAAGAAGATACAGAATTTTAACAACTACTCATCTTTCATAGTGACTATATTCTTTCCACGATGGCAAATTGCCTATAAATAATAGCCTTGAGCATAGCCATGTCCATGCAGTTTACTGTGCCAATTATAAAATGAAAAGACACAACCATTTTTCCATGGTTTTCAAATGATCTCAAATTTTAGAGATCATTTAAAGAGATGGTGTTCAAGCATATTTTATGTGAAAAAGGAATCAGTTATCAAAGAGTTTATAAAGTAGAGATAAAGTTATTTTAAATTAAATATTTGATGTGTAAAGATTTGATGATTTAATCATTTACAAATAGTTGAATACATGCTAGATGATGGTTAAAAAAAAAGAAGTTGTAGAGCATAAATACACATTTTTAAGGTATGCTTATATACGTATCTAAAGACTTGAAAAGAATGCACTAAACCTTAATAATTATCAATGGTTAATTGTATTATAGATAACTTAAGTCATCTTTTCTTTCTATAATTAAAGAAATATCTGTTCTTTCTATAATGACCTCTAGCCATATTTATTCTTCTACCTGGCTCAAGAGAGGTCCCTAACAGCATCCTACCTTACAGCATCCTACCTTGATAGCTCGAGCACAGGGTTCTATGACCTCCTGCACTTTCCTGGAACAGCACAAAGAACCTAATCCTTGGTGTATCCTGGACTTCCTGCACATGCTCACCAGCTAGCATCCATTCTGAGATCCACACCACTGAGTTGGGCCACACCTGAACTGGCAGTGCTACTGACTCCTAGTCCAACACATACTGGCCGTATAATTATTAGCTCACATTTACAGCTCCTTTCAAAAATGTTTTGCTTATATTTCCTTCCTACAGTTTTATCACTCCTCATATTATAGCTATTTCTTTATGCATTTTTTTCACCCAGCTTGAAGATTTTTGAAAACTGGGGCTGTGTTGAAATATCAAGTAAGTCCCCCAAAGCAGAGTTTTCTTACATGTGTGCAACTCTAAAGGTATTTCCTCACCTAAAATGAAAATCTATATTATAGCTACAAAGAGATTAATAATAGTTCAAAGGGAGTAACAGCTAACTCCTTTTGGGTATTCACTTTATGCTGGGTGTTGTTCTAAGGGCCAAAGACACATTTTCATTAATCCTCACAGCAACTCAATGGTTTGTATTTAGCTGGGAAAGCCTTGCTTCTTCAGAAAAACTGTAAGTCTTGGACAAATCAAGACGTTTGGCTACACAGATACTATTCTCATTTCGTTGATGAGGAAATTAGGTTTAGAGAGGTCAAGGCATTTGCCCTGGGTCACAAAACTGGTAAATGGAAGAGGGAGGCTTCATAACAGGCAGCCTTGGACCAGACAGCACACTCTTAAATACCACATACGTAGCAGGAAAAAACGAAAATTAGAGAGAAGGGGCAGAAATGGTGAAAATAATGACTTACTTTTGGAGAAAGTAATTTTTTGAGTAAAAAAGAGAGAAGTTCAACTAATATTTTTTAACTTTTAAATTATAATAATTAATCCTTAGTTTGGTTAACTTTGCCCCTAGGGTCACACATACAAGAGGAACAGAGTCAGGATTCAAGTCCAGGAGACTTGAGTCCCCCACATGTTAACTTTACCAGCATCCATGGAAGAGGCAATTGGTAACAGAGACCAAAAAAATGGGGGTGAGGCTGCTGGCAGCAATGATACTAGTGAGGTCGTGCCACCAACATGCCCCATCCCCCCAGAGGTGGAGACACTTAACAACTTGGAATATTCAGTTCTCTGCCCCAAGAAGCTGGGATTTGGTGACAAGGACAAAGAGTCTAAAACGTTAGAACAATGTCATATTATTAGCAGTTCTCTAGAAAGGAAGAAGCTCAGATGTCCCGCTGCTGTGGTCCCTGGAGACTCTTGTCCTTCCTCAGAGCTGCTTTGTTTATTTTTTTATTTTATAGTGATTTTTATTTTTTTTCCATTAAAGCTGGTTTATAGTGTTCTGTCAATTTTCTGCTGTACAGCAAGTTGACCCGGCCACATATACATGTACACGTTCTTTTTTCTCACATTGTCATGCTCTGTCTTAAGTGACTAGATATAGTTCCCAGTGCTACAAACAGGATTTCATTGCTTATCCATTCCAAAGGCAAGTTTGCATCTATTAACCCGAAAATCCCAATCCATCCCACTCCCTCCCCCTCCCCCTTGGCAACCACAAGTCTGTTCTCCATGTCCATGAGTTTCTTTTCTGTGGGAAGGTTCATTTTTGGCATATATTAGATTTCAGATATGTGACATCATGAGGTATTTGTCTTTCTCTTTCTGACTTATTTCACTTAGTGTGAGAGTCTCAAGTTCCATCCACGTTGCTGCAAATGACATTTTTTGAGCTTTCCCTTCTATGAGCTACACCCATGTCCTTCTCAAAAATGTTGCTCAGGTTGCTTAAATTGGCCAAGCTCACAATAATAGGAAACTTTACTTATACAAATGGCAAAGGCAAAGGTTCTGACATGGAGGCAAACCAAGCAGAGGGAAATATTGTTGAACAACCTAGAAGAATAAACTGAGAGTCAGGACATCCAACTGCAAAGAACTTCAAGTTAATTGTATCGGTCAGGATTTTTCCTAATATATGTGTGTATAATTATTATAGTTTATATATATTATACAGAATTTTATAATTACAACATACCGGTATTTATAACAGTAGTTTGTATATATTTATAAATAGAAATATATTTCTAGAAATGTATTTATAAACATTATAAATATAATAAATGTCAGATATTATAGCTATTTAAATATTATAAACAAATATATTGCATATAGAGAGATAATTTATTGTAAAGAATTGGCTCACATAGTTATGGAGGGTGAGAAGGCCCGAGATCTTGCAGTCAGAAAGCTGGAGACCCATGAGACTCCATGGTACAGTTCCAGTCCAAGCCCTAGTCTGAAGGCAATAGAAGACTGATATTCCAGCTAAAAGGTAGTCAGCAGAGAGAAGGTTATTTCCTGCTTAGCCAAATATCTGAGCAACCTATGACCCCATCAGTTGATACATAAAATTAACCTTCACGCTGATATTTGTTGGCCATATTGCTAGAAATGCTTGAAAAGGGAACTGAGGCTCAAAAGGCACTGATCTAAAGAAATCTAAAGCCCAATTTTAAGATTTTACGACTATATCTACAGTGAGTTAAGGTTATTGTAATTGTTAGGGGTAAAAAAGTTAATTGAGCTAATAGAAATTAAAGGAATGGAATGGGATTTACCACTGGGGCAAAAAAAAAAAAAAAAGCCTCATCTCACATATTCAAATTAAAAATTCCTACAGAGAGCACATAGTCAGCTTTCATTTCTGTTTTTTTCTATCTCAATTTTTCTGCATTTCTCCTCTATCCTAACTCACCTTTATTTTTTTTTTAATAGCCACACCTACGGCATTTGGAGGTTCCCAGGCTAGGGGTCAAATTGGAGCTACAGCTGCTGGCCTATGCCACAGCCACAGCAACACAGGATCTGAGCCATGTCTGCAACCTACACCACATCTCACAACAATACTGGATCCTTAATTCACTGAGCAAGGCCAGGGATCGACCCCAAAACCTCGTGGTTTCTAGTCGGATCTGTTTCTGCTTCACCACAACGGGAACTCCTCTATCCTAACTCTCTTTTCTGCAGACCCATCTCACTTATAAGGACCATTATGATTGGCATGGCCTGGTATCTATGTGACACTTCAGCCTAAACTCCCCATCATCATAGGCCAATGTGGTAGCCTCTTAACTGATCTTGATTTTGTTCTTTGCCCCATATTCCATGTTCATATAAAAACCACAGTGTCATAAAACTGACCTTGCCTACACATCATTCCCCAGCTTAAAAATCTAACAGCTCCCTATGTGGTTTAGGAAAAAAATCCAAACTTTGTACTAGGGTAAAAATGTTGCACAACTGGCTCTTTCTCATGACTTAAGTTATAGTCCAAATGTCACCTCCTCCTAAAACCTGCCCTGACTGCAAAATCCAAGGCCACTTCACCCTGTACTTTGACACATCATTGTTTCACTTTAGCTTATAACTATCAAAACTTTATTTTTTCACATTTATTGTCTGTTTCCTTCCACTTGAATTTAAGCTTCCAGCAAATAGGCATCTTGTCTGTTTATTATCAGTATATCCCAAGAACCTTAAATAATAACCGCTCATAAGTATTTTTAGAAAGAATTAATGAACGAAATTCCTGACATAAAGCTTTGTGATTGATTAAATCCACCTTAGGACCCTTGGTCGGATATAAACCAGTCTAATCATCTGTGGCCTTTGGGGCAGTGAATCATGCACTTGAACTTTCAAAGTTTTATGGTGAGTTTCAGGGTCCCTCTGTATTGGAACACTTGCCATGATGTGCAATCCTGCTTCTCTTTGGGATAATGCAATATGGGAGATCATGTGTCCTCTGCCATTTCGCCACAAGTAAGATGGTCTTTATAAAACATAATTTTTATCTGTACTTGTGTTCTAGTGGGTCATCAGTGGTGTCACTTCATGTCACATTTAGCTCAGGGCATTGGGATGATATAATGAATGAACTATCAATTTATAGAATTTACAACTAATAATTATGTAATGCTGGCTATTTGTGGTAAATTACTCCTAATATAGTGAGAAAGGATGTTCTTTTATTGTATGTGAATATTTTCTACTTGGAGAAACAAGGGGCAGTATAGTTCTGTGGTCAAGCCTACGGATTCTTCAGCCACTATGCTGTGGGTTCAAACCCCACTTCCACCCCTTAAGAGCTGAGACACCTTGAGGAAGTTTCCCAGTGCCTCTGTACTGCCTTTCCTCATTTATAAAACAGTGATGATAACAGTGCCTACCCCCAAATAATTGCTGGATCAAACAGATAACTAGAAAGCACTTCAAACAGTACCTGTGTAAACATTCAATAAATTATGATCTATAAGGATTTAAGAGAGATAGCAATTCATTTCTTCAAGAGGTAATTGCTGAATGCCTACTGTGTGCCAGGCAACATAAATTCTGAGGATATATCTGTGATTAAGATATAGATCCATTTTTCTTGAAAACAGTGAAGTTAAAAAAATTAATTTGTAAAACCTAAAGATGTGAAAAGGAATGAAAGTTGAGGCTCCACTAGATTTGGTAGAGGATTGTTTTCTAGGAAAGCAAAGGTAATACCATAGAACCAAGCTTCTCCTTCAGAGATTCAGTTAAAAAACTACTAAAGAACATAAAAATAGTCTTACAAAAGAGATACAGTAATGGAAGACGTGAAAGTCCTGCTATGCACCATTAATCAGTGGATGGTATTTATTAAGTGTTCTCCCCATTTCATTTGCTCTGAAAAGGCCAAGTCCAGTTGGGAGAGAGCAGCTACCATACAGTTATTTGAATAAGAGAGCTTAAAATAAATAATGATTAACTATATAATAGGGCATTGGAGTAACAAGAGATTAACTAGTAAGAAGTAAACAAAATTCTAGAGAATTAGGACTAACATATATAAGAAGAAGCATCAAGACATGGAAGCAACCTAAATGCTCATCAAGAGAGGAATGGATAAAGAAGATGTGGTACATATATACAATGGAATACTATTCAGCTATATAAAATAATGAAATAATGCCATTTGTAGCAACATGGATGGGGCTAGAAATTATCACACTGAAAGAAGTAAGTCAGACAGAGAAAGACAAATATCACATGGTATCACATATGTGGAATTTAATAAAAATAACCCAGAAGAACTTATTTATAAAAGAGAAACAAACTCACAGATTTCAAAACCAATCTTATAATTACCATAGGTGAAACTGTTGAGGGGAGGGAAGAATTGGGAAGGTGGGAATAACGTATCCGGACTACTGTATAAAATAGACGATTAATGGGAAACCAGTGTATAGCGCAGGAGAATCTACTCAATAGTCTGTACATGGGAAAATAATAATGGATATATTTATATGCATGACTGATTCACTTAGTTGTACACCTGAAACTAATACAGCCTTGTAAGTCAACTATACTCTGATAACAGAAGAAGAAGTCTTCTCCCCCACCACACCCCAATGTAGCTGATTGAATAGTCACGTTTATCCAAAGCCCCAGAACATGACCTTACATGGAAATAGGATCTCCGTGGATGCAATCTGATAATTTAAGCTGCGGTCATACAGATTAGGGTGGGCTCTAATTCTAATGACTGGTGTCCTTTTAAGAAAGACTTGAGAACATGTACACAGGGAGGAGAGTACCACGTGAAGCTGGAGGCACAGATCCAAGTGATGCAGCAACTAGGCAAGGAAGGCCTAGGATTGCTGGCAAACACTAACAGCTAGGAGAGAGGTATGGGATGTTTTCTCTTCCAAAGTCTCGAAAAAGGGCCTTGATCTTGGATTTCTGGACTCCTGGACTCTAAAACATTGAAAAATGAATATATTTCTGTTGTTTTTAGGCATCATGTTTGTGGTAATTTGCTATGGAAGTACTAAAAACCTAATTCACCTAGAACTGAGAGAGAATGACCAAAGAAGAGTCCCTCCCCCACCCCCCCAGGGCTGAGAGCCAGACCTTGTTGGGGAGGTCACAGCTGTAGATCGCTGGAGAACAGTGAAGTCACAGTGATGCCTCACTGGTAGAATGAGCTGGAAATCTACCTTCTGGGATCTTGGAGAAAGAGAAAGCCATGCATAGGGGTAACTTGCCAGAAGCAATAAAACCTTCCAAGAAGGTTGCTGGGGAAAGCTGCCAACCACTGAGATCTGCTGACCACTGTGTACTGGAGGAACAAGGTGCCAGAGAATTTACGTGCAAGGCAGAAGCTGGGCACTGGCGAAGCTGCATGTGCTACAAGACCTGGGTGCTGGCACAGCTGGGCTCCTCAGGAGCCTCCTGATCCAGCACAACAGCAGAAGAAAGGACAGCCCTTTCTTTTACAATATTTCTTCTATTCTTTCTACTAGCAAAACAACATTGTGCCAGCTGGCAAAGGGAATATATCTAAAAGCTCCAATTCCATTTTCAAAGGATGAGCAATGAGTATAATGGATTGGGATAAACTGATAACTGGCCCAGTTGTCAATCTTGTTTTTCTGCACATCCCTCCCTAAGCCACAGGAGTGAGCTCTTGGAATCTGGAGAACTATCGACTACACTCAAGGGCAGACATCAAGGAGTAAAATGCCTTTTTCTCTCTGTACTAAAACTGAAGAACATGAATCTAGGGCCATCTTACATGATATATAGAGTCTACCTACAAAAATAATGGTACAATCACAAAACAAACTCTGGAAAAAGAAACAGAGGCTATGCCCTAATGATACCAGAAGACCCCTGGATCCAGCCTTACCTAAAGCTAATTTACGCCCCAAATTCCTACACAGTCCCATTTTTCCATCCTTTGAGTTGAGGTGCAGACACAACACCTCAGCCAAAATTATCTTAACTTCCAGATGGCTATCTATAGCTGTTAGCTAGGCAGCAGTAGGGCAGGCATGGGATTAAATTAAAGTGTTTTATTTTACAGAAACTACCATTAAAAGGCCAAAAATTCCAAGCACCATGTTCCAAAAAGGTTACAGTGCATTCCAGTCAACAAGACAGCACAGTGTGAACAGCCAAGCACCTACTTGCCTGGAGTTTTTGGCAACCAAAGTAACATTTGCCTTATCATAATAATCCTGCTTACCTTTTCATGAATATACATGCCCTCCACGTTTAAAATTTCCCTTTTCCCGTTCTTTGGGGAGACAGTGTTTTGTGTGCTATCTTCCGGTCTTCTTACTTGTCACAAGTAATGCATGCCTCTGCTTTAATCAAAAGCACTTGGTGCGTTCATTGGCTATGCACCCCAAGTGACAGACCCACTGAGTCTGGTAACATAGCCAGGTGTAGTTTCCCAGGCACAGTCTCTTCCATGCTATGTTTGAAAAGTACATTCTTTGGAGACAAGTGAATTAGGCTTAAATTCTGCTACTTCCATTTGTTAGCTGTTCCCTTAAGTGATCTTCAATTCTTTCATCTCTAAAAATGGATTAATCTCTCCCAACACACTGGAGAAAACAAGAATGTTCAAATAATGCCACTTGATTTTTTAGTTCAATTTCTTTGTTATTGCATTGAAAATATCAACTTAGCAGTCTTAAACCATACTTCTCCAAGTTTTAAGGGTCAAAAAATACATGTGTGGGGGATTCGCTTAATACAAAGATGGACTAAAAAAATATCCATCTGCACTGTTTTTTAACGCAATTTTAAAAATCCAGACAGACACACTCTTTACTTCGAAAGCTCTTACAATAAATATTCCTCCTTCTTCAAGGTCTCAAAAATTTGGATAAGGCTCTGACCACTCGATTTTCTTAATCTTCACAATATTTTGAGCTGCAGAAAGTTAGGAATTGGGAAGCTGTGATAGTAAGGCTTGTATTTGCATACACCCTTTATTCTGAGTAGTTTATTGACTCTTCAAAGGTCAAACAATTCTGGAGAAGCCTTTTGACCCTTAGCCCCATTCCTGTCCACAGCAGACTGCATGGTTTCCTCTCATGATACAGCAAATGTTTTCTTTTTCTTCCAACCTCCGCCATCGAATGCTATAATGTTATTACCACATGGCTTTAAAAAATGGCCAGCTCTTCTCTCTGCACAAATCCAGACAGTTCTTGGAGTTTAGGCCAACTCATTTGTTTTTTTTTCTAATTTCCTTCAGTGAAGTTGGACATTGGGGGCATTTAAAACCTAAGCTAACCATGTCTTAAAGTATAAAAATCCTATTGCTTTTTATGTAATCAGCCAATCTAATTATAAACTCTATAAAACTGCCTTCCTCCCCCCACTCTTAAGAAGCCCCTTAAAGGAAAGGTTTGATTTTTTTAAGTGTTTTGAATGACTTCCCTTTACAATTTCCTTACTGTGTTTAAGATGGAAAAGCCAAAGGCCTGATAGTGTTTGCTCTTGCAACTGTGGAGTAGTACCAAGGAGTCGCTGGCTTTAAAGATAAGCAAAAGTATGTACTGGATTCTGGAGCAGTGATAAGAAAAGAAAAACAATAAAGACTCCAGCGATTCAGACATTTTTCCTTTTTAGTTGCTGGAAGTATCTCACAGGGTTTATAGAAATTATACAAGGTGGAACAGGTATAATGTCAGAGAGTTGTTAAAGAAAAAAAAATGTATATGTAATAACATAATAAAAATAACTTCAAGGAGTTCCCGTCATGGCTCAGTGGTTAGTGAACCTGACTGACAACCGTGAGGACTCGAGTTCGATCCCTGACCTCACTCAGTGGATTAAGAATCCAGTGTTGCTGTGAGCTGTGCTGTAGATCACAGACGCAGCTCTGATCCCACGTTGCTGTGACTCTGGCCGTAGGCTGGCAACTACAGCTCTAATTGGACCCCTAGCCTGAGGACCTCCATACGCCGTAGGCGTGGCCCTAAAAACACATACACAGACAAAAAAAATAATAATAATTCAAAATATAAGAGCCATATAAAAACAAACTATGCCTACCCATCTAAAACTTAGTTATAATTATATCACTTGAACTTGTGTTAAAATATTTGCTTGCACAATTTTCTCTCAAATTTTACAGTATTGTGTTTACCATGAAGTCACCTAAATGTAGTCTTTCTTTTTGTTCTTTTTAAGTCTATTCTCATAACTTTCATTAAACTAAAAAGGGTTTTAGAGTAACTGCCAACTAAGGCGCTACAGATGGTGGCATTCATAATTTCATAAGAAAAATGGTAGGGTTAAATTTTCAGCTGTCCTTAGGTGCTTATCACTTGTGTTTTTGGATTCTTATCTAATTTTAATTTCTAGATTAAGATGACTATTACAGAGTAGACAATCTCTTTTTAATCTAGTGATCAGGTCATATTCTCTAGACATTACCAAAGCTGTAGATGCCATTTTTTGAGATGACAATGAATAACGAGGCTGATAACATTAACTTTTTAAAAATATATACTAATAGTATGTTTAGTATATTAATAAATCAAATTTTACTCAGATTCCTTGAACAGCACTTTTATCAATGATCATATACAAAGTTGTATATACAAAGTATTCCTATACAAAGCACTGGAAAATCCCATATTGTTCTCCACCCACAAACAGATTTCACAGACCATCACTTCTCTGCACCATTAAGTTAATCTTTCGGTTAAGATATTTTTGAATGGCAATGCCGCTTTTGAAAGCTATTCATACACATAACCATTCAACAACCTTTTGTTATTCTTTTATTTGCAGAACAATATAAGAAGCATTAAGGAAAATGTAAACAACAATCAAATACACATTTTGCCTTCAAGAACCTTACAGTCTATAAGGACTAATTAATGTACATAATGAATAATTTAAGAAGTTAATTTATAAGTACTCTGCTCAGAGTTAAAAAGAGGTTTACTAGCTGGGAAGAATCATGTCATTCTAATTGGAATCAAGATTAGAAGATTTAGTCATGTGTATATTTGAAGGTAAGGCATTCCAGGCAGAGAAAGTCACAGAATTTAAATTAGGTAGAGAGGCAATGGTCATATGGTTCTGAGGAAAATTAGATCACCCACTAGTTTGAAAACTCTAGGAGAACAGACTGTTTATCAGTCTATCTTTGGTGCCTAGCCATATGGCATGTTATCAATCATTCATTTAATGAAAGAACGTAGGGCAAATGAGTAATAAGTTTGGAAAGACAGACCAAGCCAGATTGTACAAGCCCTAAATGCTAACCTAGAGAGTGTGGATTTTATTTTTGTGTGTTCAGGTGTCTATGAACATTTTATCAGCGGGAGGGTGTCACAACAAGTACATTAAGTTGGGAAGAGTCTTAGGAGAAGAATGTGTAAAATATGAAGATGTGAGGAGGAGAGGAAACTGGTAGCCACCAACATACACATTTTTATATAATGGAGGAGAAAGTTACTTAAAAAGCTCTGGGGGTATGAGATAATCAATAAGTTATTTTTACTTATAAAAGTGATCAGAAAGTGAACAAGTAGGGAGCAGGGAGGGATGGACAGGGGATTTGTGACTGGCACATGCACACTGAGGTATACGGAATGATTGATCAGTGGGGACTTGCTGTGTAGCACAGAGAACTCTATCCAGTATTCTGTGATAATCTATGTGAGAAAAGAATCTGAAAGACAATGAATATGTGTACATATATACCTGAATCACTTTGTTGTAGAACAGAAGTTATTACAACCTTGCATATCAACCATACTTCAGTAAGACTTTAAAAAAACTCAAAAATAAAATCAAATCATGTTTTTAAAAAAGTGATCAGAAAAAGGTCAGAGGACACATTGTTGTCCTTGGAGGAATATTTCAGATACAAGAGTTGAAAAATAGACACTGGGTAAAGTGAGGGTAAGATCATTTTTGTGTGCTCACCAAAAGCTTTCCTCTGAGTTATAGTTGCACTTACTGAGCTAATTGTAGCAACAACTCTGTGAGTTAGATATTAGCATGATCTTCACTACTAAGGGAGGGACACATATAGTCTGAAAGCTGCCCAAAAATCTCATAGCTAGTAATAGATGGAAGCCCTGGTATAGACTCATGCCTAGAGGACAACCACTTTGTATCTGCCCAGTGCTTCCCAACACTATTCATATCCTCAACCTTGGTTGATTTCCATAAACCCCCTGGGTTTTAGTTTCTTCATCTGAAAATGATAGAATTAAATTCGATCCTCTCTGACCTCCTATTCAGCTCAAACACTCTATCATTCACTACTTGATTCTAACGCTTATGAGACTAACTGTAATTTTTTTACCTTTTCAAGTATATTTTAATGATTTTTATTTTTTTCATTATAGTTGATTTACAGTGTTCTGTCAATTTTCTACCATACAGCAAAGTGACCCAATCACACATATATATACATTCTTTTTCTCACATTATCCTCCATCATGTTCCCTCATAAGTGACTAGATATAGTTCCCTGTGCTATACAGCAGGATCTCACGGCTTACCCACTCCAAACATCCCACTCCCCACCCCCGACTTGGCAATCACAAGTCTGTTCTCCAAATCCGTGTGTTTCTTTTCTGTGGAAAGGTGCATTTGTGCCATACATTAAATTCCAGGTATAAGTGATATCATATTCTATTTGCCTTTCTCTTTCTGACTTACTTCACTTTGTATGACAGTCTCTAGTTCCATCCGTGTTGCTGCAAATGGCATTATTTTGTTCTTTTTTATGACTGAGTAGTATTCCACTGTGTGTATATACCACAGCTTCTTAATCCATTCATCTGTTGATCGACATTTAGGTTCTTTCTGTGTTTTGGCTATTGTGAATTGTTAAAAGTACTTTCCTGTGACAATTCATTCTCTCCTAGTTTATGCAGACAGAGACATCCCACTGTAGCTAGTCACCCTAAAACCATCTGGATTCCCTTATTTCTGGATTTGTGTGGGGACAAAGTTAAAAAAGCAGAGTAACAACAACAACAACAACAAAGTTAGAAAAAGGAAAGAAGAGAAGTGGAAGGGAAGGAGAGAGACAAAGAGGAAGCATGGAGGAAAGGAGAAGGGAGCTCTGGAGAAATTTAATATGTAAATGACCTCAGCATCCTCTGCACACTCCTATTCCTCTAAAGGTGAAAGTCTTCTGAGGTTAAACCATACACGTAATATTCTGTGATTAACTCACACTGCCCTGCGTGTGGCATGCGATCATCACCATACTGTTGCCACCACCATTATTATTACCTTTAATATCATTATCACCAACCTTGTCGTCCCTTTTACTCTATGAGCTCTCTTTAAAGTTTTCATTTATTTTTCCCTTCTTCCTCTGTCTCTGTGTCTTCTATGTCTCCCATTTCTCTTACACCTAATGTGGTTTTCCTGTATTCATGCCAATTGGATGAATGCCTTTTAGGGATAGTATGCTGATTTCAATCTGATTTTGCTTCATTTTAAGGATACCTTGCTCCATAATCTTTAAGTCAGGCCTTGTCTTACCTTCAAACCCTAGCTCTGTGAAAAAAAGATTTCTGCTTTCTCATGAAGAAATTACTTCTAAAATATGACAAGACAATTTTAACACCTCCTAAAGATTTCCCTTTTCCTTGACTTCCCCTGACATCAATTTCTAAGGCTAGATTTTTATAAATTGAAGAGCTGGTATCTAAGGAAATTTCATTAATTTTTGGACTGAACTGGATGATGGGGTGTGCCCTTTTTTTTTTTTTTTTTGGTCTTTTAGGGCCACACACAGCATATGGAGGTTCCCAGTCTGGGGGTCTAATCAGAGCTGTAGATTCTTGCCTACACCACAGCCACAGCAACGCCAGGTCAGAGCCACAACTACGACCTACACCACAGCTCATGGTAATGCTGTATCCTTAACTCACTGAACAAGGCCAGAAATCGAATCTGCGTCCTCATGGATGCCTGTCAGATTCATTTCCAATGAGCCACAACAGGAGCCCCTGGGTGTACCATTTCGATCCTTTTGTAGGAAAGGGTCACTTATTCCCCAGGCTGCTGATGACATATCTTTTGATTCTTTTCTCCTTCCTTCCCAGGGGGCTCTTCCTTGGAGTTTGCCTACTTCCAATGATTGGATCTTTGTGGCAATACAAACAAGCAGACCCCTTGTCTCAATTCCAGGCAATTTTGAAGGATCACCTCAAATCTCCTTTTGTCCCATCCTGCTTCCCTGTCTTCCTGTCACAGGTGCTGGTCCTAAAAGCAGTCCCCAGTAAACCTTCCAGACACACATTTCGGGCTGCAAGTCTGTTTCCTGGTCAACCTGACCGGCAAACTTTGGGGATTTGGAACGACCTCTAAAGTTTCTGGTTTTCATTTGGTGCTGAGAGTAAAACCACAGAGATTCAAATGTAAAAGGAAAAAAAGAAATGGTGGCCTGGCTGAGAAATACCACTAGCCTTTGAAAAGAAATGCCACCTGAGGTTGTGCAATTTTATAGGATAAGTGTGCTTACTTGTTCCAAATGAGTTCTTGAAACTTGCCAGATCATCTGAAGCAAGTTTGAAAAACAAGCAAGTTTAGTGCCTGCTCATCATTAATCCAATATTCCATAAAATCAGCATTGAGTATATTAGCTGTAAGAGTGGAGTTTATTTACAAATGAGTAAAATGGGAGCAAACACTACCAAACTGGACCAATTCGTCTTTGTTTTCTGAACTCAAATAGCATAGCCTCAAATTACACCCAAATATAACCTGAACTTCGATGATTTTCACCATGAGGTTTTAATTAATTTCACAAAGGATTGTTTCCTTGAAGGCACAAAATGTAAATACATTAACTGCAAAGATGTTTGCCACCATTGGACTGCTGTGAATGACCATCACTCTGTTTCAAGTTGGAATAAAAAGATGCCTTCGAAGTATTAATCCTAGCATTTTCTCTTGCAATAGAAATTTGGTTCCTTTGGCTTTGCTGGGACTACATAGATATTTAAGGTCCGATAAGAGCCTAGCCTGGGAAACTCCATATGCCTTGGTTACAGCCCTGAAAAAAAAAAAAAAAAAAGAGAGAGAGAGAGAGAGAGATCGGTACATTAAGATAATGTAAGATAATAAATCTACTTAGACATTCTTCAAAAGGCAGCCAATTCAAGAAGCCATTCTCTAAAACTATTCCTCTGCAACACTCAGGAATGGAGAAAATTTTATTCACAATCAATGTCCTTCCTCAGTCAATTCAGAACTACATTTCCTATGTGTGCATCTACATAACCTAGAATTTTACAAACTTATCTGCGTGTACAGTTAGCAGGCAGATAAGACTGGAGTGAATCATGTGTATTGTGCCCTTGTCTCTTAGCTCATTTTATAATTTTATTTTATTTTTGTCTTTTTAAAGGGCCCCACCCTCAGCATATGGAGATTCTCAGGATAGGGGTCCAATCAGAGCTGTCGCCGTTGGCCTAAGCCACAGTCACAGCAATGCCAGATCCGAGCCGTGATACAGCTCGCGGCAATGCTGGATGGATTCTTAACTCACTGAACAAGGCAAGGAATTGAACCTGCGTCCTCATGGATGCTGGTCAGATTTGTTTCCACTGAGTCATGATGGGAACTCTAATTTTGTCATTTTAAAACATATGAAACATTCACATCCGATTACTGTTTTGTTTTGTTTTTCTTCTGCAAAGTAACCCTGACATCCCTTCCCTTTTCCCTCATCCTAGACTAATTATTTTAAGATCTGGCCTTTGCTCAAGAAAACAAGCAAATGCGGGTGAGGCTATTTGGAAAGGGATTTTATATAAAACAGACCTTCTATTTCTAGGGAAAGCAACCATGGCCTCTTTGCAGTGGTCTTATAAAGGTAAAAATTCTTTAAGCAGTGAAACAAGGGAGGTTATAGAGTGAGTAATGGAAGACGATAGACAAGCGTCAAGGACATTTACTGAAACAAGATGAGGCTGAGTTGAATCACAGGAATAACTAACAGAAAGAAGCCCCCCAAACGGCACGTGTTGGGCAGCCTCATGACCCAGGGCCCTCTGAGTGGAGTCTGCTTATCCACCTGGCGATCCCTTTGCTCTGCTCTGCACAAGGATTACAGCTGATAAGTTATGACAAGCACCCAGTGGAAACCCAGTCAGCCAGGAAGGGCATCACCCCTTTTGGCGTATGCATTCACATTACTTTGGCACTTATTATTATCATTTAAATGTAGTCTCACTTTTGAAAGAAAAAAAGTCCTCCTTTTTGCTGCAGACATAAGCCTGACAAGGTAATTGAAATAACTTATTAAGGCTTCTCAATGAGAGGATCCAGATAGAAGGGGCTGAGCTGGCAGTGTTGCAGGACAGAAACATCACATGCCTCCCTTGGAGACATAGCCTCATTAGACACCCCCCCACACACACACACACACGCATGAACAGTACATATAAGCACACATACAGAGGGACGAATAAGAAAAGGACAGCAATAAACCGCAATTCAAAGAGGAAGCCAGTTCATGTCTATGTTTTTAGACGTTGCTCAATATCTAGAGCATAGTCACAATACCACAACTCAAACCGTAGCTATGTATTTACCTTTCTCACCAAAAGCAACCTGGAAAGTCAGTCAGCAATGGAGAAAAAAATACTGATCCCTGATAAAAATTGCTGAGTTTGACCTGTAAGTAAAAATATCACATTCTAGGAATTTTTCCTTTAGTCATTAAAAAAAATAATAGCTGTCCATCAGTGTTCACAGAGGATTGGTTCCATGACCTCCATGGATATCAAAATCTGAAATTTGTAAAACGAAATAGTATTTGCATATAACCTAGGTATATCCTCCATATAATTTAAATCATCTTTAGATTACTTACAATACTCGATATAATATAAATGATATGTAAATAGTTGTAAATAAAATGCAAATGTATGTAAATAGTTGCCTGAATGCAACAAATTCAAGGGCTGGTTTTTGGAACTTTCTGAAATTTTTTTCCCCTATTTTTTTCCACCTATCATTGGTTGAATCTATGGATGCAGAGCTCAGGGGTAAGGAAGGCTGACTGTAACAGCAATGCCCTGTTTCCTTTGTCCTGACCAAGTGATGGCAGGCAGGGACCAGACGCAGGTAAATATCAGAGTGACCAGGTATTGGTCTCCCACTCAAGGAGGAGAAGACGTTGTCTGTAGGTTGTGTTCCGGCAGCCCCCTAAGCCTGGGTCCACACCAAGCAAGACTATTGCTCTACACCACTTGTCTAGACTGAAATGCTCTTGGCACCTGCAGGAAAGCTGTCTGAGGCCACGTGAGTAACTCTTTTATCTTGCAGGTTGAGCGTGGGGGTCACTCCTAATATCCTTAAAGTACTCATCCATTGTTAGGATGTCAGGTCTTTATCTCTCAGAGTTGGAAGCCTTATTAGGGAGTTCAGTGGTTTAATGATCGCAGCTTAATAGCTTTTCAAATGTGGCTTTTCCTCTTCCTTGTGTAAATTTTCCAAAGTTAGATTTTCTTATCTTCCTCTTCCTGTTCAAAGGTGTATTTAAGGAGTCTCATGGCAGATGAAATAAGATCAAATGACACATATGTATTGGTTGTCTGTCTACCCTGTGCAAAGCCGCACATATAGTGCAATAGAAGTTCTAGTATTGGTTACTAGGATCAAGAAATTTAGGGTGCAGCCCCAAAAAGACAAAAAGACAAAAACAAAAAACAAAACTATCGTAAAGTGACTCTCAAATGTGTATCTTGGGGGGAA
The DNA here is from genome assembly GCA_004024745.2 of Catagonus wagneri. Lineage (NCBI taxonomy): Eukaryota > Metazoa > Chordata > Mammalia > Artiodactyla > Tayassuidae > Catagonus > Catagonus wagneri. The sequence continues at coordinate 16,453,569 of PVHT021183631.1, forward strand.
AACTCTCTTCTGATATCCTGCTGCCTACTCAGCACTGCCCATTGTGTGTACAATAAAGAGCTCTAATATTAGATGAGCATAGTGAACTCTTTGCCACCCTCCTTAAAAACTGCCCTCTTGGGGATCTCATGCAAGACATCCAAACTATAAGCAAGTCATGTTGGCTCTCCCATCACATCACTCCAGCTTCTGCTCATTTCTCACCACCTTAACAGCTAGCACCTGGTCCAAGGCATCACCATCCACTGTGCGGAAAGCACAACAGCACAGTAACTGGTACCCCGCTCCTTCACCTGACTTCTACAGTGCATTCTCATCATCATACCCAGACTGACCTTCTAAAAAGTAAGTCTATTTACAGAACTGTTTTTTTCTGTAATATCCACCATAGCTTCATCATTCTACTGATGGAACAAACTAATAGCCTTTCAATGGTTCTCAGAACCCTTTCCCTACACTGTCATCTCCCTTAATCTCTCAGAATCCATCTAATACTTGCCCTGTTGCTCACTTAGTTTTTTCCACACTGACCTTCCTGCTGTTCATCAAATGCAGCAGGCAGAACTGTCTTCTCCCTGACTTTTCTTGACACATGGAACCCACTTTTTCCTCCACTCCTGAAAGTTTTTGTTCAAAGGGAGTTCCCATTGTGGCTCAGTGGTTACAAACCTGACTAGTATCCATGAGGATGTGGGTTAGATCTCTGGCCTTGCCCAGTGGGTTACGGATCCAGAGTTGCTGTGAGCTGCAGTATAGGTGGCAGATGTGGCTCAGATGTGGCATTGCTGTGGCTGTGATGCAGGCCAGCAGCTGCAGCTCTGATTTGACCCCTAGCCTGAGACCTTCCATACGCCACAGGTGAGGTCCTAAAAAAGCAAAACAAAGAAAAAAGAAGAAAATATTTTTTTCTGGTTCAAAAAAATCTCTTTTTGAATGAAACTTACACTGACTGGTCATTCTACTTAAATAGCATGACTGACTCTTCTCTCCCCACCCTCACCCTCCAAATCCTCCTTGCCTTGCCCAAACTCTTTTATCCAAATCATTATGCTTCTTATTCTATTTACTTATTTATTATCTTTTTTTTTTTTTGGTCTGTCTTTCCACTGGAATGTAATCTCAGGAGCACAGGAATTTTTTTCTCTTTTATAATTAGATGTATCACAGGATCCTGAAACAGTGCCCAGCATATGTTTGGTGCTCAATAGATAAATAACCACAGCCACTCTATTTTTTTCACTTTTTTGGCTGCACCCATGGCATGCCAGGAAGCGAATCTGAGCTGCTGCTGTGACTTAAGCCACAGCTGCTGCAGTGACGGATGCTTACCTGCTGTAACACAGCAGGAACTCTAACCCCAGCCATTGTTGACATTTTGGACGTTCCTTCCTGGTACAGGAACTCACTCTTGCTATAACATGTATTTTGATTTTTTTAAAATAAAAATTTCCCCACACATTCATGTGTCAAAATTGATCCTATCCTCTAGCTACAAAAAATAAATACATTTACCTGAACACTTACATCATAGAGTGGTAAATAGCTTGTGTTTGAAAATGAAAAAGCTGAGTTCCGGAGAGCCCAGGGTCAGGCCAAGGGCACATAAGACCTGATTCCAGTTTCTCATTTACTTCCCACTCACAAACTCTGAGTGTTTCACCAACAGGGAAAGCTGCTGGAAGATGGTGCACACTCGTAAAGACACTCGTATCCCAGATCTCTCTGCTGGATCTATCCGCATGGGAACTTTGAGATGTGCTCATTTAATTGGAGGCAGGCTCGGCAATGTGACTAGCTTTGGGCGATGCGACATGAGCACAGGTTAAATTTGAGTCACGTGTGGCTCCACCATCTTACATTTTTTTTCTCTGCCAGAGGAAGGCCAGCATACAGGGTAAATGCCAGGCCTTCTGCGGGATGCCGGCAGGAAGAAGACATGGAGCAGAGTCCACACGAGGCCTTGAGCAACACGAGTAGAGGTGAGACAGAAGCCTCCACTGTGGTCAGCAAAAGCTGACTAATGACGGTATAACATCCACTCCCACTAAATCCACTTTTTGAGGGCTTTCTGTGTTCCAGGAGCGGGGCACACATGACTTACTTGATGTCACAGCAACTGTATGAAGTGGTTATGATGACCTTTTCTCTTTTTTTTTTCCTCAGAAAACTGAAGGACAGGGAGGTTAAGTCATCTAAAGCAATGCAGCCCAAAATCATCGGAGCCAAAATTTAAACAACAGGCTATCTGATTCTTAAACACAAGCACTTAGTCTTTTCTACTAACATTTGATGTTGATTACAATAATAATAATAATAAGCACCCTATACTGAAAGATAGTATAGGAACAGGAAGAGATTAAACAGACAGTAGCTAAAGCCCAGATATCAGCGTGAGGCATCTTTGTTGTCCCTTGCTCAGATTTTGCAGAGAAATATATACAGTCCCTGTAAAAGGGTTTGACTATTCACATAGGCCCAGGCAGTGATCCCAGCATGGGTGGCCAGAGCCTTGGTTTTGTTTGCTTTACAATATGTTAGAACCTTGCCAGCTAACATTTTTAAACTTCTTTTTTTACCTTTTCAGCCAAACCAATTCCAAATGTTTGAAATGCTAAATTGTGAGAAGAACTAAGAGTAACCAGCAGTACAGATTTCTTTTTTTCTTTCATGAAAAATAAACATTTTGAAGAAAAGCAAGATTCATCTCCTCTCTCCGGTGGGGAAGAGAGGAAGGCAAACCGTCACCCACCCCAGATATCTCGGTAGAGAAAAGATTTTTTTTTTTTTAATTTTTCAAGATGTTTTTAGACACTGGATAGATAAATTATAAACGATCCCTATTTTATAATGGAGGAGTGACTGAGTCTATATTAATTAGGAGCACCTTTAGCTGCAAATAACAAGTAGTCCATCCAATTTTCGTGCTTCTCTCTATCCACTTCCTTTGCCATATAGCCCGTGGCGCCCTGTTACTGTGGATGGGATGGATTTTCCTCATTGGTCCATGGGATACGCTTTGGCCAACAGAATGAGGAAGTGCCAGCAAGCCAGCTCACAGCACAAACCTCAGGGAACCTGCCTTATTCCACTTGTCCTCTCCACTGCTTTTCTTTCCATGAGAAAAGCATGCCTAGGCTAGCCCGCTGACCCCAGGAGGAGGCCAAGAAACATGAGGAAACAGGAGATACACCCAGCCAAGCCTGGACTAAGTTAGCTCACCCTTGACTAACCTGCCCTAAGATAAATAAACACTGATTGCTGTTTGTCATGAAGGCATTGTTGTTTATCAAATAGCAGTAGCCGATTGATATACAAACTCGATGTAGCTTCAGTGAAAAAAGATGTTTATTGGGAGGATAGGAAGTTAGCTTACAGCATCTGGGAAGGAGTGGTTAAATTGGAGCTGGGGGAGTATAGGGGCCATAACATGAATCTGAGCAGTGGAGTCATGGACTTTCTCTATAGAGCTAAGCCACACATCTCTTGGTCATCTACAGTTTCCCAGAAGAGTCCATCTAATTGGCCCAACTTGGCTTACTTGACCTCCCTTTATCTAATAGTGTGGCTTATTAGGTGTTAGAGTGCCACGCCTCTCTGGCAAGCAGTTCCAAGACACTAGTTAAGACTAGAAAGGCACGGAAAAGGGGTCCAACCCAATTGATTTAAAGATTTGGGGAAACCATTTTGCCCAAAGTTTGGACCAGAGCCTAGTTCTTCATTGGTTTTACCTGGTTCAGCGTGTAACTCAGTGCACTCCTGGAAGGAGAGGGTTATGAAACATTTCTTAAGATGCTTCAAGTCGTGGAGGCCCAAGAAGGGGCTAGGCTATAACTCCCACTTTTGAGTTTGCTTTTCTTTTCTTTGTATTAGCCACTCTTTTCCAGATTCTCAATGCCCATAATCAAACAGAATTTCACAGCAAGAGCTGTGTTTTATCTCCGTCTTTCTGGAATTCTATTTCATCAGCTTGCCTCATTGGGGCATGAATTCCTTGAAATTGTTGGAGAATCTATCCACAGCCATTTCATAGCCAACTTAGCAAAATTCACCTCATCTATTAGCCTCCTAAAGCTTCTGTAACAGACTGCCAGAAACAGAGTGGGTTAAAACAACAAAAATGTGTTTTCTCATAGTTTTGTAGGATAGAAATCAAGGTGTCATAGGGCCATACTTTGTTCGAAGTCTCTAGGGAAGAATCAGTTCCATGCCACACTTTTATTTTTATTTATTTTTTTTGGAAATTATGCCTGCGCCTGTGGCATATGGAATTTCCCAGGCAAGGGATCAAATCGGATCCAAACCACATCTGCGACCTATACCACAGCTTGCAGAAACATCTTTAACCCACTAAGTGAGGCCAAGGATTGAACCCACATCATCATGGAGACAATGTTGGGTCCTTAACCCGCTGAGCCACGATAGGAACTCCCATGCCTCTCTTTTAAATTCTGGCGTTGCTGGCAGTCCTAGGTGTTCCTTGGCTTACAGATGAATCTCTGATCTCAGCATCCATCCTCACATGGTGCTCTCCTCTCACGCATGTCTGTCTCTGTGTGTATTCTCTTCTTACGAGAACAGAGGACAGTGGCCAAATTACATTAAAGGCCCATCTTACTCCAGTGTGACCACATGTTAACTAGTTACATTGTAAAGACTCTGTTTCCCAATAAGATGGCATTCTGAGGTTCTGGGAAGGACATGAATTGGGAGGAGAGGACACTGGGGACACTACTTTAATTCAGTACACCTAGTATACTAGTATCTTGGAGTCTAAAAGAATCTCAGAGTTGATCAAATCATATTGTATCTTACCATTCATTACATCCTTCTTTTCTCTTTTTTTCTTCTAAGTATATTATCTGTTTTATTTAAGTATTTAATTTTTAAAATTTTTTATTTTATAATTTTTTTCCATTATAGTTCAATTGCCATCCTTCTTTCTTGAATATCTTCCATTAGTGGGATGTTCAGTTCTTCGGAAGTTTGTCAGGTCTAATTTATAAAGAGCTACTTTTTAGGAATTAATTTATATATCCATCAATAGAAGCTTAGATAAATAATATAGGCTATGTTCATATAATGGGATATGATGCAACCATTAAAATTATGAAGGCTTATGGTTATTGACCTATAAAACTTTGACGATGAATAAAAGACAGATTTTAAAGCAACAGAAATGCTTTGATCTCATTTATTTAGAGATATGTGTCCAAGTGTATTTTAAAGGATAAAAATTGAGGAGGGTTGAAGTTATTTTTGGATATTGAAATTAGAGGTGTTTTATTGTTTTGCAGACATTTTTATGGTGTATTTTAATTATTTCAAAAAGATTGCAAAATTATGTTATTCTTTATTTTGATTAGAAATGTCCTTTCTATCATCTTCTCCCTGCTTAGCCTATGATTTCAGAGCACTGTGAAATAATATCTTAATGAGGTTTCAAAAAATCCCCAATAAGACTATTTTCAGAAAGCAAAATAATTTATCCATTGCAATGCTGCCCGTTCCTACCTTTACTTGTCTACTATTACCTCTACTTGTCTACCAGAGCAAATGCAAAATCTTTAGCCCAGGAATGAAAGGAAGTAAATGGACAAGATTGCCAAAGGCCATTTTTAATAGCTCTGTTGGCTCCTGTTAGTCCTTTTAATTTTTACCAATTTAATAAGTAGTATAAAGACTACTTTGTTTGAATTTGTGTCAACATGACATTAAATATTTTTGCTCCTTTTGATTTATCATTTTAAATTCCTTTTGTGAGTTACCTATAGTCCATTTTTGCCCTTTTTAAAAACTGATTTATAGCAACTATCAATGTATTCCATATAATAACCCCATCTTTTGAAATAGATAATCTCATACCGTCTGCCATTTGGTTTTTGTCTTTCTGAGTCTCATTATTTGAGCTTTTCATTTTCAGATATATAGACTTGTAAATAGTTTCTTTGGGTTTTCTGTTTTACCTGCTTTGCTTAGAAAGAACTTTCCCTTTCCCAACATTATGGGTGGTATTTACTTATGTTGTCTTCCTGTAAGTGTATCTTTATTTTAAATGCACAGTGAATAAGGGAAGAAAGTTTAGGCAATCTGTGCAAAGGACCTCAGTCCTGTGAATGTCCTCTTCACGTCTTCAGAGTCTTTTACTTTGTTAAATCACAGGAAGTGAGTGGACAGCAAACAACTGAGATCCGAAGACCAGTAAATCTACATACTTCCCAATCACCAGGAACTCACAAAAGATGCTATGAAATACTACCTGTAAAGTATTTTTAGCCACTGTCACAATTTCCCAGTTGTTCATTCTGACTAGAATCCACCTTCAATAAGAGAATACCGAGAACATCTTTGACAAGCCATTTCACTAGGGAGACTGTGTTCATTATTATCACTTTCATATGAACCAGGTCCATATGAAAAAGTCTGTATAAAATATTATCACCCATAGTAGATGCAAGACAAGTGTTTTTTAGAATTACCATCATGTGTAATAACAGAGAATTTTTTCTGAGTGATGGCTATGACTGTTAACAGAAGTATTTCAATTAACACTTAGAATAGTCTGTAAGAAAGGAATTACTAAATTATTATCTACATTTTTCACACACACACAAAATCGAGACACAGAGAGCTCAATTTTTCCATAGCTCAATAGCTGGTAAATAGCAGAGTCAGAGTCAAATACACATTGCCTAAAGAAGAAAGCAAGCTATACTTATTTTAGATAATGTATGTTTAACTGGTGATAACAAAATCCAGACTACACTGTCAGCAATGGAGAAATGGTGCTTCTAATGCCTTTTATGAACAAAGTTGATCCATTAATGAGTGTACAGGGTTCACATTTCCCTACTGAGAGTCCAATGGTCAGAGGGTTACAGGAAATTACATTCTACAGTATAAACTAGGGAAGAAATTAGCATTTCAAAGCTCAAGTGTGTCTGTGACTGAAATCTCTAGAACAGATTTGCACCATGCTTCACGAGCTGCTGATTGACATTCAATGCAATAAACAAGCATGGTGGTCCTCAGAGGCTTCTCACATAAGATCATCCCAGTCAAACCACCTTTCCCATTCCCTTTCTACAACCTTGCCACTCCATCCTTTCAACTCCCAGTCCAAATTTGCCCACGTTCACGAAAACTTAATACACCTATGTTGTATCATTATGGACCATTTGTCCACAGTCCGTGGAGTACTGCTTTTAGATTTTTGATTATTTAGATGTAATCTTTGTGTAACTTATTTTATAAAGCACTTACTCATACATCTCCTCATTTAAGTTCTCCAGGTTAATTCTACCAAAGTACAGATAGAAAAGTATTAATTTCATTTTGTCAGTGAGAAATATTACATAGACAGTCTTTTAACAATATGGAGTCAACACGCTTCTCCTGCCTCTTATCCTAATTCAAGAATCTTGCCAGTAATAGTCCAGGATGAGTTATTTGTGAAATCTCTTTGCCTTTGGTTCTGTTGCTCCTAAAATGTTTTCCCCTCAGAGGATTTAAATCCTGATCATTTCTCATTAAAACACAAAGCTTATTGACAACATATACACACACAAACACACACACACATTATTATTGAAATACATGATTTTACATATATGATTATTTAAGCACCGTCAATATGTGACAACTCCAGGATATATACTTTATCTCCATTCTTCTTAATTTCAGCATAACTTCAACACTGAGGATAGTACTCAGGAAAAATTGTCCCTTACATATATAGGAAGTTGCAAAAATATCTTAATCACTAGAGTGAATTAGAATTTTTGCAGGTCAATCACTCTAAAGCAGAGCTCTCATTTGAATGCCTAGTTCTTGTTATTTTGTTATTTTCAAAAAGGGTTAACATTGTATGGTTTCACCTGAATAGACACTTTATCTATCTAATCGTCAGAAATGACAATGTCAGTGGCTCTATGTAAAAAAATTGGAGAGATACACCATTTGGGAACATTCGTTCTGTGACCTATGCCCGTTGAACTCCAGTAACTATTTCTAAGACTAAGAATTCACATCTGAGGCACACAAGGATTTATAAGGGAAAACACAGCTGCATAAAGAGTTCTCGTTCTCCTTCGGTGTTCCTGCCTAGAGGTTTTGTCAGTTTACCTGGTTTTACTTCGATGGGATGCTCACTTCTGCTGCTCTGCAGCCACTTTCCTGGCCTAGTGCTCTCCCCATCTCAAGACGATGGGACATTTGACAAGCTTAGCGATTGCTTTGCAGATGGAGTGACTCAAAAACTCTGCAAACTCTGCTTTTCCCCCCTCTTGTCCTCTTTAATCATTATCAAAGCTTTTTCTTTTCTTTTTTTTGTGTCTTTTTTGGCCTTATCTAGAGCCACACCCACGGCATGTGGAGGTTCCCAGGCTAGGGGTCTAACAGGAGCTGTAGCTGCCGGCCTTCGCCACAGCCACAGCCACAGCAACGCCGGATCCGAGCCGCGTCTGCAACCTACACCACAGCTCAGGGCAACGCCGGATCCTTAACCCACTGAGCAAGGCCAGGGATCGAACCCGCAACCTCATGGTTCTTAGTCCGATTCGTTAACCACTGAGACACGACGGGAACTCCAAAGCTTTTTCTTAATTAGATTAGATCTAAATGTCTAAATAGAGGATATCTAATCAAGTTTTTTTTAAAAATCAAAAAACATTAGTGTTTTTTTCTCAATATGCATTTTCCCTTTAGTGTTTTATCCTAATGGTGACTAAACTTGCCAAGACAAAGTGTAGTAGGTATGATTAGAAACTTCCCTTAGTATATAAACCTTTGCTATGAATACAATACTTACTATGCATTCTATGCAACCGAGATGAGGCGAATTAGATAATAAACCTGATTCTGTTCACTCTCAGAGAGAATACAAGTGATCATCTTTCTGGAGTGCAGGAGGAAATGAAGAAATGAACATGCTTCTGAAAACTTCCTTTCCAGTCTTGAGAATCCTAAAAACAATGAATCTGGTTAAAGTAGAACACTTTAGGTGTCGGCCATCTTCATAGACTGAATCTTTATAGACATCCAGGTTTAGATTTTGACCAGAATAAGGCAGAGCTAAGCGTTTTATGTTTTCTTTCCTTTTTTTTCCACCTATAAGGATGAATCAATCTATATTTTTTAGCCATGGCTAGAAACTTTTATTGTGCAAAGTACAATACATTGTCATTCATCACCAGGCTTTTAAAAGATTGATATTTAATTCATGGTTAAAGTATCCCCAGGGTATTATTCACCCACACAATGTGGGAAATTTGGATATGATGTGATGTCGAGGAACAAAGAAAGGTTTTACAGGCCAATTTCTATAGCTTTATCTTCCTACATACATCTGCACCCATATCTATATTTATACTTGCACTTATCATGAAATAAAATCAAGTAACAATCAATCATGTGGTAATAGAATACTTTATGAATGTGACAGTGAATTATAGCAAGTATAATCTGCACAGGTAGATATATATTTCCCTAGAAGTCATGCCATTTATTTCAAAGAACTTCAAAATCTGCTCTAAGAAATTGAATATTAACCTGTTTCTCTTGAGACTCCTTTCTGTTTCTCTCTTGCCATTTTCTGGGCTTGAACATTGGCTTTGAGCAATAGAAATGTATTTGCAGTGTCCATTTTCTTGGTACTTGCTACTTGCTTGTAGGCATCTGTCTAGGTCATTCTGAAAAAAATTACATTGCCTTTCTCTGGGATCATCTGTTTTTCCAGATGAATTTTGTGTTATTTGGTTTTGCTTTCCTTTCATAGTACAAAGCTTTTCATCAGCTCTCAGTAATTTTTTCAATGAAATTTATGGGTTGAATAAAATGAGCTCACCCAATGGGTGCTATACAAGTAGCTTCCTGTGAATTCTCACGGCCAATTATTTTCAATGTACCAGTAGCTCATAAATCTCAAAGGCCATAAAAATATCCTTTTTCAATGTATGCTCTAGTCTGTAAATTCCAAGGTAGATAGCCTTCACCTCAAATTCTAAAATTTCATTTTTTTTCTTTTTTTCTTTTTCATCATAAATGATTTCTCAGTGTCTGAGAACTGTGTTGCTAAGGGACAGTAAAAATTCTCAAATTTTTCAAAGTTTCTGCAGACCTAAACACTGGAACCAGTGAGCTCTATCCAAGCTTTGTTTTCCAAATACCTTTATGTCTCCTGAATGACAGGACTTCAGGTACAGGGAAAGGAAAAATAATTCACAGAGTAAAAATATAGAGGAAGGAAAAAGGAGGGGAAAAAGGAAAATGTATTCCATCCTCATTTCAGTGTTATACAGATAATCAAGGCTTATCAACAACAATAACTACATTCCTTTATCTTACAAAGTATGTGCTTTTTAATTTAAACTTTTTGAGACAAGAATACATCTTAAATCAACGTGCACTTTCAATGTAACAGCGTTTCCTTTTGTTTCTAAAAGATTTGTTGAATGGGAAGTATCTAAATATATAGATTTCTTAATATAAAGGAAATCATGTATTTGAGTTCTACATTCTGCCTAGACTTGACCACCATCTGGGGTAAATAGAATATTAACACATGTCTTGTGAGCCTGGAAAGCCAAGTTCATATACAATGGTATATGACATTGTACTAGGAATCGTATAATCTAGGAAGGAAACATTTAACAAGGTAGTAAAAGTGATAAACTTCATCCTGGGAGGTAAAGGTAAGGGAATGGATTTCCGATGGGAACAACCACCAAAAGAGGTATGACTCAGCTAAGGAAATTTTGCCTGAGTGGGAGGCTGGATATAAAATACTGTATTCTTGAAACTTCTTTGTTCCATTGTCTTAGGGTTATAACTGACAGAGATAGTTCTAGTTGTTACTCCCAGCTGATGTGATTTTTTTTTCAGAAGGTAATTGAAGCCAGTTCATTAAAGTAACAAATGATATGCCCAGTGAGTATTGGATGGAATAGCCCAAAAGCAGGTTCCAACAGTGAACCAAAGGCTTTGGACTGTCTTTTTAAGAGTGAAGTACATGTCTCAAAATTCCAAGTGTCTGAGATAATGTAGGAATAATAGAGAAATCACAATTTGATGAATAAATATTTGGTGGCACTGCAGCTAAGGATCCATTGAAATGTGTAGATAAGAGAACATGATCAAAGATTTTGCATATTAAGTTATGTTACTAACTGTTTCAAAAGATGTACCTCACAGTACAGCAAAACTTAGAAGGCATGTTGAGGGGAAATTTTCAGTCTCAGGGTGAGCTGCAGGCATGAAATAACCCAAAGGCAACAGTCACTCTTCTGTCCTTATTTACTTCATTTCCACTTAACTAGTTATAATGTGGCAATAAATTTCTAGTTTTCTGATGAGGATTATTGCTATATGGACATTCCCAGGCTAGGGACAGAATCGGAGCTGTAACAATCAGCCTACGCCACAGCCACAGCAATGTGAGATCTAAGCCACATCTGTGACCTTACACCACAGCTCATGGCAACGCCACATGCTTAACCTACTAAGAGAGGCCAGGAATTGAACCCATATCCTCATGGATACTAGTCAAGCTCATTTCCACTGATTAACAATGGGAACTCCCAGTATTTGCTTTTTTAGCCATCATTTACAAATAGGTAACTCTGTGGTAGTTAGTGTGAGATATGGTTCTAAAACTTAGCAAGAGTGGTCATTTTTAATATGCAACATTAAAAATAATTCCCTTCCAAGAAAAGGATATAGAAAATACTGTGAGGGGTAGTAGACCTGCCATTTAAAAGCAAGAAAGTAAAACAGTACAAGGGTATAGCTGTTTCTTTATTCATTTAGGTTTTTGCTTGTGTTGTTTTTACTTTTGGTAATGGGCGAGAGAGGTACCCAGGTGGTGGTAAAAACCCCTGATTCTGAGTGAGAATATTTGAACCACCTTACAAGTCCTTTATCCTTTTCATTGTCAAGTACAAGAGCCAGTGGCTAGACTTCAGGTGGATGACTCCTGATAATAATACTTATAAAAAGGAAAGGAAAGAGGAAAGAAAAACAAGCAGGAAAGTTAGCCCAGCCCTCACATCTGGCCCTGTGGAGCTATTCTGTTCTGTTTGGCTGCCAGTTGAGAATCAATCTGGAATCCCACTGGCTAAATTATGAACTGCCAGAGGCAGAGCTGCTCTCTCCTTTGTGCACACAAATGGGTTACATCCTGGTTAACAGCCCTCCTTGAAGCCAAAGTGAGGTTGAGGATTTCTGGACCAACTGGTGAGGGCATTATTCATGTTCACACATACCATCCCAAGTCTGTATGTAAATTGCCACCTTATACATTATATACAATGAAAGTAGCCAAACAAAATAAATACTTCAAAAAAAAAAAAAAAAGAGTTTTGCCACCGTGACGTGCATGCACATCTGCGGTCTTAGTTCACATTCTAGAATGTTATTGTAAGTTAAACATATGGTAACCCCTAAATGTGAAATAAATGAATGTGTAAAAAGGAAATGGAGGACAAGTTTCTCCAACATAGCAAATGCTGGTAAAAGTGCAGGGAGCTCTCACCTCAAAACAACTTTGTATTTAAAAAAAAGCTATTTAAAATATCTAAGAAAGAAACTACCTGACTTTCAACTGTATTGTGGACTCGACTCAGTGGCAACTGGGAATATGAATTAACTGATTACCCTTGCAGTGTGGTCGATCTTATCCAACTCTTGGACTTATGAAACTAAGCCGGACTACTATTGGCGTGTCCCGAAGAATTCTCACTCTTCCCATGCAGCCTCCAAAGAAAACAAAACCACTATTGAGTGTCTGCTCAGAGCAAGCATTATTCCAAGCTCTAAGCAGTGAATCAGTAACAGAGTACTGTTTCTGTAATGCTTGCATTTGAATAGAAAGAGATTGAAAATAAGCAAAATGATTCCTCTACAGTATGTTAGAAAGCATTAAGTATTAGCAGAAAAATAAAACAGGCACAAGATGCTTTAGATAAGAAGTCTGGACTACACTTAGAGTATGTTTAACCTGGAAGCTGGGTAAAATCACCAAGATGCCCTAGAAGGCATAGAAAGTCAACAGAAAAGCGCTTATTTGAAGAATAATCTCTGGGGTGTTAAAATGTAAGATGTAAGAGAAATGAGGAAGATTCATCAAAAGAGACTGAGAAAGAGTGAAATAGATGGAAATAGGAGAGTATCATGTCCTGGAAATCAGTATTAAAAGTCTTCCAGCTGGAGGTAGTGATCATCTATGTCAAAAGTCATGGAGGGGTCAGATACCTTGAGAAGAGAGGTCAAAAAGAGAAGAACATTATGCAGTCATATTTAATACCGCTTTGGTCACTGCATGACCCCAAGAAAGAAAGATGAAAATCTTTAAAAGAATGTGAAGCAGGAGCAATTTTTTTGCTGGGTTTTGCAGAAGAATGAACATTCTTGTGGTAAACTGTCCTGCATCTCCGTCCACACGTAGGCTGATTTATCCCATCTCTTGCATCTCCCTGAAATGTCATTTGCCTCTAGAATAAATTCTTTTAAGAACTTTACACTGATATTTCTCTTCTACCTCCTTGCTTAATTGTCTGTCTCTTTGTCCAGGCAAAAAGGCCATTAAGAACAAGACCATGAGCCGCTCATATTTGTTTACCCTAAACCTATCATGGTGCATTGGGCAAGGTAAGACTTTATGATATTTACTGTTGGATTTAAAAGAAAAGGGAGGGGAGTTCCCTTCGTGGCTCAGTGGTTAATGAATCCTACTAAGAACCATGAGGTTGCGTGTTCGATCCCTGGCCTTGCTCAGTGGGTTAAGGATCCGGCGTTGCCGTGAGCTGTGGCGTAGGTTGCAGACGCAGCTCGGATCCTGCGTTGCTGTAGCTGTGGCGAAGGCCGGCAGCTTCAG